>MNPL01026205.1:2401-13381 GCA_002081605.1 Tropilaelaps mercedesae
TGTCTGCACTTTGGGGCGGTGGCGGCGGCGGCGGCCGGAATACTTAAGCGAATTCGTCCGTCATCGATCAGCCTCCTCTGACTCGCAGGTGGTGATAATAATGCAGGTTATGTTCATGCATTAGCCGATAGCCGACGTACGTCGATTTGGCCGCCCGAATGGGGGTCTCCTCGTGAAACTAGAGGACGAATCATGGCTAAATATCGTCTACATCTGCCGATCTCTGAGTAAAGAAAGACGCGCTCCACCTCAGCGAAATCGAGTGCGCGCGCGCGCACTCGATAATGAACAGCGTTTCCGATCCCGCGCTGATCTTCTGCGCTGCGATATTAGCGCGTCCTCTCGACGCTGACGTATCGGACAAAATTAAACTGCTAGATAACAGAGTAGATGTAGATGTAGATCATCTACATGTCACCGTGGGAGAGGGCCAGCGTGTACAGGTCCTCATCTTCAGTGCCCGATAGAAAAAAAACAAAATCGGCTGAAGTCTGTCAAGATCAGACCTGCGCCTGTAGATATCGCGAATAGCCGAGCAGGAACTGGTCAGGATGTCTTCACGTGATTTGTATATATATATATATGTCTTCCTCAGAGTTCTCGTGAAGGACACAGCCCTTTCCAGCGGGAGGAGGGGGTGATCTTGCGATTTCTTCCGCGTTTTCACGACCGTGCGGCGAAGACCGTGGGTCTCGTCGAGTCATTTCGGCAATCGATGATCTTCTTCGATTGTGGTGAAGAGATTGCCGAAACTTCATGCCGGCGTCCCGACGAAGACATTTCACCTGTTTAGTTATTTGCCAGAGTGATCGTCGTCGCGTACTGGTCGCGTTCGAGGACAGACGCGATCGACGCCTCTTTGGACGGCGTTTGAGACAGACGAAAAAACAAAGACAAAAAAAAAGTCAACAAAACCAACGGACTCGTCGCTTTAGTCCGAACGCTCAGGGCGGACACACATGGACGTTGTATTAGTCAACTTCAGCTGCTGTGTGAGGTGCGTTGAGCGCGCGCACCCGCTGCGTAAAGCTGTCTCCTGCGGCTGTCTGCGGTTCGACTTCACTCCTCAATCAATCCTACTTTGTAGTGATTCGACCGAAAACGTTGTAACTTGTGGCGCATTTAGGGCTACGCTGCTCAGACAGGCAGGCGCACTCTGATTGGAGGCAGCTTCGTTAGTTGAGCAGAAAGCGAACGAAGGATAGCGACGATTTAAAGCTGCCTATGCATCAGGACCTGTCTGAGTGACGCACGCACCGAACTGATCAGTCAGGCTCACGAGAGATGTCTGACTGACGTATTTGATTTTCGACGGTTTAGGCGACACTTTTCAATCGAGGTGCTTCGTTTTGAAGTCGCCTGTGGTACTTGGCCTGATGTATACTCCAATCTCGTTGTGCCTGTGTGGCCTGTTCGGTCCTATCCATCACCCAGCCCAATGGGCACCCGCGATGTCGACCTCGCGTTTCTGGTTGCTCAGATCATTTTCTTTGTCGTGCAATCAAATCCTTCGCGTACCAGCTAGAATTTAGATACATTTACACACACACACACACACACACACACACGTATACAATATTTGAACAGCGTCCTGAGTTTTGTGCTCTGGCATGGCCTCTGATGATCCGCCTCTTGTCCTGTGTCCTGTGTGATACCTGCCGAGTGTCCTACCCGAGTGGGCTGGCGCCTGGTGGACTTCACTAGAAGGACCCCATCGGATCCTGTACCCGAGTGACGTTGAAGCTGGCCTGACCGATCGCTCTAAACATCGTCTACATCGCGGATTACAATCTTCGGATTAGGCCGATTGCGAAGGTCACCTCGAGGCTAAGGGGAAGCGTTTATATAGTCGGTAGTTCGTTATAGGCCGGCGACGATGAGCGACAGGCCATGGGGGTTTTTCGTCCTGATCATGTCGTGGCTATTGGCTGTGCTGCTCAAATAGTTCACTGCCATTCACTATGCAGGACGGCATTGCCGGGGGGTCGTGGGGACCACTCACGGCGGCACACCGACGGCAGAGCAAAGCCGAGGTAAGAGAAAGTTGAGCATATGCGAGTCTGACGCTGCTGCACTGCCAACAGATCCTCATCTAATACCAGATACGTGTATATAAATATCTGAACAGAGAGAGAGAACTAGTGCGAGACATTCACGCACACAGGGCGAGAGAGAGAAGGGGGGCAGCAGTAAGAACGACGAAGGACAACTTACACACACACACACACACACACACACACACACACACACACACACAGTTCGACAATGCATACTTCGAGCATTGCGAGCAGCAGTCCAATTCATAGACACAGCCGTCGCCTGTCCTCGAACTCCTTCGGCCATTTTGCTTTTCTTACGCGCGTGTTCTCTTCTTCAGCAACATCTCTCTCGCTCTCTGTTCTCCTGTGTCCTACTGACGCAGAGGATAACACAGCATCAGCCGACGCGGACAGGATGACACCACCATTTGGGTTTTTAAATAGTTGTGGCGCGCTAGATCAGACTAGCAGGCATTTTTTTTTTGCAGAAGCTTTTAGCATTGAAGTACGCGAACAGTAGCTGGGATCCCCCCGATAGCAGCAGCAGCAGGAGGAGGAGGAGGAGGAGGAGGAGGAGACTAGAAGGGTGCAGAGTATATGAGATGGCGTAGCTGATGTCGGCGGTGGCAGCGGTGATGGTTGTAGTGGATGTGTGGTGATAGTCGGGTGATGGTGTAACATCATCGAGCAATGGCGGATCGGTGGACGAGATGGGCCTGTGGCCGTCAGACGGGTGTTGCTCACTCTGTAATTCTCTCTCTCTCTATTCGTTCACCCCTTTTTTTTGTGTCTCTCTTTGCCTTTCTTCCTCGTTCCCTTTCGCGTAGCCGGGATCGAACAATGTGTTTGTTGGAGTTTTTGTCTTTTTTGTTCATTTTAAAGCCGCCGCCTCTTCTTCTTCAAATTCGGTTTTTTTCTCTCGTCTGTTCTCGTGGAGAGGGACACGAGTAACTTCGTTGTACGGGAGTGACTGGCCATTAATAACGGCAATACACGAACGGACAGGGGAAATCTCGGTGTAATTACATCGTGTGCTTGAGCGCTTCTACTCGCCTGCACACTCATTAACACGAATAGTGTCTTTTGTTTCTCTCCTTCGTCCGTCTCGCAGCCTCGGAGAGAGGCCTCTCTTAGCCTAAACAAGCAATAAAGGAAAAAAAGCAAACAAAGTGAACGGGGAGTGACATTCAACCTGTGTAATCATAACGGTGCTCATGTAATCATGTGTCACACATGTGCGCAAACTGACCGTATGACATGACGCCTAGAAATGCAATGGCCGATGACGTCTATGTCGAACTGTTGTATCTTGTTCAAGGGCGCGATTAATAAATTCGCTGTTGCTATTTAGAGGCGGGGAAAAAAAAAGGCGCGAACGGCTTCAGGCGATTCGGGGAAGCTTTTTCCTCAGTTCGTTTCCAGTCTGCCAAACCGCGTACAGCTCGATTAGATTGAATCGAATTTCGTTCCTAATTTGTGTTCGTTAATTCACGACATTTTTCAGGCGGCCAAACAAACGCTAAAACCCTAGAAACGGCACTCGCCGTTTTTGCCGACTTCATTCTAGAAGAGTTTTGCAGTTCACAGAAGTTGATCACAGAAGTTCCACTACGGCACAGCCTAGGCTGTTATTAGAGTTTGCGTTGTTCGTCCTCAACGTAGCCGAACTTAAGCGGCCTTCGAAAAATCATCGTTTCGTTCATAACAAGGTCGGATGTTGAAAATTACAAGTCGGACAGGTCCCACTGGACGAGATCGAACTCGAGTTGATTCAGTAATTGCGAGCGGCGCGCGCGCTCTGTTTTTTTTGTTCAAGCCGTTTTCTCTAGGGTCGCTGCTGAGCTATCGGAATAATTAAGGACACCCCCCATGAGGAAAGACCCTAGAAGAGCCAAAATAGACGAAGAAATTAAACGAATGTTAGTCTTGTTGACAAGTTGTCCTACAATGAGTACCTCACAGGCGAAGCTCACGTTCGCCATTTTTTCTCAAACGACATGTCCACATCTCTCAGGCGCCTAACCTAACACATCAGCCTTGCAAACCTCGACAAGTCGAAATCTAGAGAAGTTGCAAGAATTCATAGTTCTGGGCCGCGGAGGGAGGCTGTCTATGCGTCGGTGGTCATGGCCTACACAGGAAAGTAGCTTAGAAACCTACTCCGGCGCGTTAGAATAGAAACGTAGTCGAGTGTCCGTGTGTGTGTGTGTGTGTGTGTGTGTGTGTATACGAGTATGAGTGAGCCGGGGGTTGAGGTGCAGGCACTTGTGTTCACAATTTCCCCACTTCTCGTCACTCGTGGATACGCTGGCGACCGCGCACTGCTCTGACGGGTCCTCCTGAGGGAGGCTGGGTGGTTGTCCTATAGGAGAAGGTTTTTCTCCTTTTTCGCGTTTGGTTGCACTCGCCATTTTGATTAATCGAGCCATCCAGTGAGTGTTCGTTGACCGAACGCAGAACTCGGAGCTCTGGTGGAAGAGGCAGAGAGAGAGAGAGAGAGATGAAAAGAAGTTTGGCAAGTGGTGGATGGACATTAAACCGAATGTGGTCGCTCGGAGTTCGCGAAGTTCACACTTTGCTCTGATCGCCACTTGGACGATCTCAAATGGCGGCGGCGGCGGCGGCGGTCCGTTACCCTTGGCGGCGATGTCGAGGTTAATTGTGAGGTGAATATGTGAGGAGCAAGAAGGTGGCCGTAGTTGAACCACTGGCCGCCATCATCACTTCGCCTCGAACCTAAGCCTGAATGGGGGGTGCTGCTTCTGGAGCATCGAACGAAGTCTGGAAACGTTGGTGCGTCTCGACGACGAAGAGGCGCGCGCGCGGCCCGTCCTTCGCGCCTAGGACAGAAGCAGGCCGAACGGGGAAGAGTGGACGTAGAACGACGTTATTTAGAGAACGCAGACTGGTAATGAAGGAGAGGATCCCCCGCCTTCACTCATGGTTCTTCACTGATGGTTGTAATGCCGAAGTGGCTGTTACCGGAGAGGCGTTAATAGCTCGGTCACGAGGTGACGCCAGAGTTAAGCCGAAGAGCCCCAGCCACGAGTGATTGGGGCGATCTGGGATGATACTCGAACAGGAAGCTGCTACCTCAGTTGCTGCCTTCGGATGTCACGAGCTTCCCTTCATCCCAGCCTCGTCCCCTAACCGGCTTTCGTTGATTCTTGCGTTAAGGTCTTCCTAATTGGCGGCTTTTAGTTGGCCTGAATTTCTAGCGAGTTAGGTTGTAATAATTCCGAGGGATTAACGCCAACTGCTGATAGATGATGCGGCCTTCTGCGCTAACCTGAACAAAAAAAGCTGCGCAGAACAATGGCCAAGAGGCAAAACACGAACGATAGACACGAGGGATATTATTAAGAACGAGGTCAATCGGTGGTCCATGTGAAGTCGTGGGGGCCAACCACTGCCGCATGAACATAAGCACATATTTCACAACGACTTCACGCGCAGGAACTATTGGAAAGAAATTATTTAGCAGTGTTGCGTATTCCAAGGACGCAAAATGACAGAGAAGTCTGTCGGCAAACTTCTACATGGACACTTCAAAATTAGCTGCAGAAATCCGATAAATCACCAGTTAAGCGCAAACGAAATACGTGTGATGTGTTAGTCCTTGAAATTCAGCTAATAGAGCTGGTTATCTTCATAAATACGGTCACGAAAAAGGGGAATGTCCAAAAGATCTAACTTGAGGTCGTTACGTCCGTATTCGCGCGTTCAACTTTATGATTTAGTCACCGTCAGCGATGATGTTCACTCAGTTTTTTCTATTTTTTTCAGAATAATCGACAACACCAATTTTTCGACTCGTACCGCGGATCTCTCTCTCTCAGTCGGTTGTCCCCGCCGCGTTTCTCTGATGAGCGCCAGAATGAAGCGACATCCATCGAATCGCGCGCGCGCGCGCTCCGTCGCAGACAAGTGAAGACAACTACGACGGTCGACATCAAAGTACGAAAGAGCGCGACATCTGTATTAGACAACTGGCCAGCCAACCAACTAGAGGCGTCGTCCCGCGTGCACCCAAGCACACACACACACACACACACACACAGAGCCAATACACGCGACGCCCAGTGCAACGCGCATTCATCGAGAATGTAGTAGACACATCGAAGACTTCAACCAGAATCCACTCGGCTTGTGCCGGCGCAGACGACCCACGGGCCAACCCCTTCCACAATAATCTTCTACAGTGAAGAGAACATGGGGAGATGGAGGGGCCGAGGGACAAGGGGTGGCTTGGGGCAGGCCTACCCAACGATCCCTGGGTCATCTGCGAATATAGGCCAAACGAAAGCAAAGATATGAGGGAATCGCCGAAGAACATCGCGTATGGGAAGACACACACACACACATGAAACGAATAGAACCGACTCATTCGACATTTATCTGTCTGAGTACTTTACAATTGCAGCCAAGTTGAAGAGAAATATTTCGTTTTTTGGTGCCCAGACAGAGAAACCGGAGGGGACAGAAAGAGATGTAGCAGAAAAAAAGGGAGATTGTAGAACTAGTTGCTGCACTGCCGGTCTAGGGGAGTCCTACGCGAACGAGAAGAGAAATTGAGACATGCACACGCATTTAGTAGGAAAGTGGGATGGGGGGAAGAAAGGCTGAATCGAAGGGAGCGCAGTAGAAAAAAGCCTGGCGAGGGGGAGAAGGGAATTGGGGAAAGATATGATGAGAAGCCGCCTGCTACCTACCTACCTACCAGTCTATCTATATATTCACCTTAGTTCAACTTTGGCCGCCGGCCCGGGGGAGATCTCTGGGGGCGGTGGCGGCTGGGAGTCTTCAAAACTGTTTCGGGACTGCTGGGGGGAGAGTTCGTCGAAGAGGTGCTGGAGGTCGGCATGAACACGAGGCCATGGTGGTGGCGCCGAGTGTCTTGTGCATGAAGGTCAATGCGAATTACAATTGCTCGCCTCGTCTGAGTATTGGCTGTGTGAAGTCTCAATGAGGTTGTCGACTCGTGAGGTCCGCCCACCTCGGCTGTGGCTTCTTCGTCATTGAAGTGTTACTGGTGTTGTTGCTACCGCCAGATCCGCGGTACGAAACGTGCGTGAAGATCATCGAAGTGTCTTAGGTAGTTGGCTTAGGTTGTTCGCACGCTGACTCCGACCTGCGCAAGGTTTGCAGGAGAAAATTCGGCTCGTATGTAGACATCCAGTAGATCCACGCACGTAAATTAAGCTGGCCGCACAAAAGTCACGTAGCTTTTGCATGACGTGACAATTTATGGGTGACACTCTCGACAAACAGCTGTGGCGTCAGACGTGTATGTTACAAGGGGTATCCTCCTATCGAACGATTTCCATGTATTTCCATGATTTGTGACGCGAGCCGAAATCGACGACAGAAGCGACGACAGAAGCGACGACAGAAGGGGACGAATCGACTTGCTCGGAACTACGACGCGATCTAACTAACGCCGAGAATCGAGACCAAGAAAAATTAACACAAATCTCGGCGCGCAGGGCTGGCTCCATTTCGACAATGGATTTTCGTTTTCCAGACTGATCGTCTCCTGGAGCGAGGGGACGCAGGTGAAGTAGCGAAGTAGCCGTCGCATCTGAACCATGAGTTGTAATTAAGTCCACCGGCGTCGACATGGAGCGACCGAGACGAAAGAAAAAGTCGTCAAGGTGACCCCGAAACAGTGACTTTGCTGAACGCGACGTTCTCACTGGATGGCGACGCATTGAACGCGGCTGACAGACGCCTGCGCATCAGCGACGATATTGATGAGTCCGAACAAAACCGAAGTTGACGCTTCTATGCGTCCTTAGAAGAGGAAAAAATCTAATTACTAGGATTACTTGCCAGTAATAGTGGAGGAGGCTGAGAGGAGGCCATCTTGAGGAGTTTTTCGAAGTGTATGAGACGCGCAGTCAATAGAATGGGGGTGACGAGGAGGTGTTGAGTAAGCGTGCTTTGTTGTTCGTTGCTTTCTTGCACGACGAGTTCGTTCTTCAAGCAAGTGCCGTCGAGTGTTCGCAATCTGATTATGTAACAACACACTAGGTAGTACATTTTGTTTAGGTCTAGAAATGACTTCTTCTTGAAGTTACGCCACTGTTTACAGGACTCTGAGGCCAACTACAGACGGATGCGTAGGTAGATCACTTGAACCCGTGACCCTTTTAGGTTCAAGCGTCTAATTATTCATACAACGTTTAAGCTGTGTACGAAGCTTCAGAGTAACGTTCTAGGGAGATGGAGGTTTTCTAGGGTAGTCCTTAGCGCGTCTATAACGTCGAGCCATACAAATAATTAGTAAAGGTAATATTAGTCTATGCATGCAAAAATATACGCACTTAGATACTATTGTCATGCATTCGTATTGTCCTTGTCTGCGACCTTCTGGGTAGGTTTATTTTCAAGTTAACGATTTTGCAATCCGATGCCTCATAATGTCATAATGTTGCTTAAAAAAAAGGACATTTCGACGACCACATACTCCTCTACCTTGTCTTTCATAGCGACACATGAGCGAGAGGGATTGGGGTGCCGAAAGGACCGAAAGTAAGGTTGAACATGAAAATAGAGAAAAGGTGGGTTCTTTTTCCTGTAGAAAAGTAACCTCTGAATGAAATGAACAGGTTTTCTATATTAGTGTTTCATTAATAAGAAGTGTGGCCAAACTGTTGCTTGCATGCCGACGCAACTCGGCGGCTATCAAACCAATTCCTCCTCAGCAGTTCCATCTGCTCAGGATTCACCTGACGGGTCTGAATGTAGTAACCCTGTATGTTTGCATTGACAAACGCCAAAGATGGCCAAAAACCATCAGGACGTATTCTGAACGCATGCCTACCGTTTTGGATCCAAATGTTAACCTTCGACTTTGCACAGTCATCTGATCCGAAAACCTGATAGTAGCAGAACTGGAGGTCTCTTCGTTGGAGACCTATCGCCATCTATTGGCAATATATTGCTACTAACAAATACCCTTAGGGAACTCCAATTAACGACAATTCGCGTTAGACAAAAAGAAACGAGCAAAGCTTTTGTCTCTGCCGCGAATACATTTCTGCCGTAGCCATCTCATTTCCTTCGTCGTACCTGCTCCTGTCACGGGAACCTCAGCTACACACTTAAACCCACCTCAGTGGCCTGCCCAGTAACAGACAACTGCCCCCCCTTTCCGTCATACTCGGCCGTATAAACACGTAAACACGGCGGGGGGGGAATGACCGTACGACCCCGAACAACAACAACACCGGCAAACCAACACTCGTCAAATGTCTACGAAGGCCAACCAAGACAACGCGAACGGCCATTGGGTCGTTAGCAACAATCACGACGGCGACCACCTGATCAACAACATGAGCAGCTGTAGCAGGAACGCGGCCGAAGTGATGGAAAAGCTGACCGTTGTAATCGTTGTACATTTGGCCATGTTCTGAGGATGGCGTTTGAAGGCGCTCCGTGAAGTTAGGTCGTGAAACTCGGCTAGTGACCAGGTAGTGAAGTCTGCACGTGGAATAGGTTCAACTGGGCATCGGTTTGATGTCATCATCTGTTGATGAAGGTAGACGTGCGTCTTGAAAACGCTGTTTAAGAGGGTCAGGGCACAACGCCTCTACAAGGGCGGTTGCTTTTTGGCGCAGTTTTCTACGATGTATTCGTGCTGTCAACAAGAATGGAACTGTTCTACTTGGTTGTGAGCAATTTTTCCACGAAGGATCCACAACTCTTGCCGACTACTACGGCCAATACCGAGATGCAATCGAGATTTTCTAATGAACGCTTCCTCTGCATGACCCAGCCGGACAGATGATAACGAACTAGGACGCGTTTCGGATCTAGAATGTCCGTCAGAAACGTGTTGAGACGTACGAGAATGCGCTTCATCATCGGAACTGAAGTCGTCCGCATCGGTTTAGCGGCAGATTCCCTTTACCGCATTCGATTCCTGATCTCGATCTGTGGCGACCGACCAAAAGGACCACTCCGGGACGACGAATAGCACAAAATGCATTTTCGTGCAGCAGCAGCACAACAACAGCACAACAACGACGACGACGATACAAACTGCTGCTGCTGCTGCTGCTGCTCGGGGCTCAGGTAAAACTATAAATGCGTTTATATCAATATTATTATCGTTATTATACATGGTGATTATATATTGCTTTGTAGCAGGAAAGAACGAGCAGTAGTAGTAGTAGTAGTAGTAGTGGTAGTACTGCCGACACTGTTCTTAGTGAACGAATATGAGATGCTACGCTCTCATGAAAATCACGCTTTAAAGTGGCAACGCAGGCCAACTCACTCAGGCCAGCGAGGCATTCATATAAATTCGCTTATTGATGAATCGGTCTGGCCGTAGATAGCGTGTCAGCGTGTTTTTCACTTTTTGATAGGCATTTCTTACCATGGTAGAGGATGTCTGCGAATGCATCCAACAAATATCAGCTGATGGCCACGACGAACCGCGTAGGGAGAGAGAGGTAGGAAGAGGTAGGAAGAGGTAGGAAGAGGTAGGAAGAGGTAGGTTATACCTCATATCTTGCGTAGCAGATCCTTGCGGGACATACGGCACACGTAATAAATATAGATTCGGTAATAATTCATACGCGTAACGAGCAGCTTAAACAGACGACACTACTCGGACTCTGCAGTTCGTAGATTTTAGATGGGGGTTGTTACCTACCGAATCGCGTGACGTATTCGTCGGACACGCCTGCACACGTTGTCGCAAGCTGTCGTTGTGTGCGTGACAGATTTGTGCATGCACAGAACATCTAAGCCGTTCGATTATGAACTATAGCCGATCTGTAGGTTCAACTTGATTTGACGTTCACGTAAGTGCACCTCGAAAGACAGTGGAAAATTCTCATGATGATGATTCTCTACCAATTGAGAAGCGACCGCCTGCGTGAGTGCCCTGACAGACAGCCACTCAGAGGTAAGTAACCCCCCCCCCCCG
>MNPL01026207.1:0-65956 GCA_002081605.1 Tropilaelaps mercedesae
ATATATATATATATATATATATCTATATATATATATATACTTTATTTATTTTTTTTAGCACACATTTTTATCGGAATGTATAATCTATTCGAGCGAACAAGTTTCCGAATACATTATCCTGTCAGACACATTTTCTGTGAACGAACTAATGATGAGACCTTGATTGCAGTAACCGAGGTTCTTCAGACAATAAATTATTTTGAATTGTGCTCTTGTGACTAACCTCTTAATACTCGTCCAAAAATATTTTTGTAATCTTTTTTCTAAACCTAATGGCTTTGAGTTAGCAGATAAATAATTCGAAAGCTTTTCCGTTTAGTGAACATCTTGTTATCAGTATCTATACTTTTTTGAGCAAGTCTTACTGCAAGTCAAATATATTTAAATTTTTTTTCAACAATATTTAGTACTTATATCTAGAGAGCGATTGCAATAACTTTAAACTTGAATTCACCACCAGATGCGCCCAAAAATGTTTATACAAAATATGTTCACAAGTATTTTTTCTGTAATCGAGTAAAACCCAAAATCCTATTTTATAACCAGCTTGCGTTAACTGCATACTTCAGTTGGCTCTCTTCTTTACGGAATGCATGCAATTGCCAGGGGTATGTGACATCCAAATGAGCTACTAAAACGCTTTGAGAAGTGCTTGTAGCTTATGTGATTGGTCTAAACGAAAAGTACTACAGCCCATATATGATTGTTTCGAACAATTTGTCCCTTTAGGATTTATCGCAGAAAAATATAAAGTGTCACACGGTTTGTTTGTTATGGCTTCAGATAGCTGAGATTCTTTTCATTTGCTTGTCATGGTATTTTAATTCCTCCAAATTGTCAGTAATTTGATAGAAAGAATCTTACGCTTGAATGTTCAGATATACTGACTCATTCTGCGGAACGCAAACATTTTTGAATCTGTGGTCGACATTCGAAAGAACAGTTAAAAGACTAGCAGGAAGGTTGAGATATAGCGTTGAGAAGCTACAGCCCGACACCGAATGCCAGTTTTGGCAATTTCAGTTTCTTGGCATTTTAGTTATTTAGGCAAAGATAACATTTCAGAAGGTTTTTAACAGATTGGTATTTCTAAGAGTCTGCTAATTAGCAGAACTTTAACTTTTTAACTAATAATAATTTTCATTAACTTTATTGAGATGATACTCGCGTTTCGATTACAGTTCGTTTAGAAATTAAAATTATATACATGGATTGACCTCTTGAGACAATTTTAAAAATTGGAGACAAGTTTCTGTCTCCAATTTTAGGAATTTCAATTTTAGGATAAGTTTGTTTTCAATTTTTCACATAAAGATATCCGACACACTTGGAAGTTTTCAGATTGCTTGACAACATCAAAAACGACATCATTTTGTAGTTAAGAAATCGAACCGTTTGCTCACAGTAGAATGCTCTAACATGGTGCCTTCTGTTTATATATTTTAAGCAAACATTTTTATAACCTCGTTCTGATGACACTCTACGCGCAAGACATTTCGCTACAGCATACACGGGAAGCCAGAGTGAGAGGGAATGTTTATCTGTAGCGAGTACATTATAGAATCGGTGACTTGGCATATCGCGTGCACCTTTGCGACCGAAAGAAATGCACCAATTCGATCGCCGTTGTTGTACACCCTACACTTATCGCTAGGGTTCGTATTACGAAGTAATGCAAAAAACGGTGGTGTGTACGTTAAACGTGGGCTAATGGAATATTTTGAAGTACATTACACGATTGTGCAGGTGTGTGATTGTGCTTATTTGCAATCGATAAACATGCATGACCTTACCTATATGTTATTCGATTGTCGCACATGATACGGAAAATCGGGTGCCTCATGTTTTTTGTTGTCCATTGAGACAACAAAAATGGTTACTACAAGCTTCTATTTTGTACGGGTACAAAAATAGTACTAATTTTGAGGAGACTTTGCGGAACCTTCACAGGAGTTTCGGCCAGGGCTACACTCAGGAATGCCAGCTTTATAACAATAAAAGATTTGACTTAGGCTTGTTTATGAACCCTATGTGGGGCCGGATGACGGGCACATACGAGAAAGGTGAAACAGGATCTCATGGTAACTGCGAAGGAATTGAGCGTAAATTATGATGTTAGCTGCGTAACCATTATCCATTACCTGAATCGATTGGGTTTGGCATTCAAATTGAATCAATAGGTTACGTTTGTCTGATTCGCTCAGCAACCACAAGCACTGCGCGTTGTTGGATCAAAGCTTTAGTGCGTTTCAAACTAAAGATCTGCCTGATTTTTAAAAACATCACTCTTGAATATTAACAGATTTTCTTCTATCGTAGAAGGTAAAAACCAATCAATAACCTTACCGCTAGATATTGCTCTGCATATTGTATATTTTACCTTAGGAGCATATTGTGGTTTATAACTCCAGACAGTGGCGGAGTTTATTTATTTCCAAATTCTCATCACCTGGTAGGTTGCAGTACTTCAAAGTAATAGCGCACCAAAGGAGACGAAGCTTGAAATAGATGCAAGCTAATTCAACGCCTCAGTTAGATCAAATTGCTTTACTATTCAAAGAACCGTGTAATTATTAAAGAATCGGACGACTAGCGTATTATAGAGCCTTACAAGGTGCGTATTCGCACCATTCTTGCCCATGCATGGTCTATGCGCATGTTGTTGATCATCTGACTCTACAGAAAATTCTGTCGAGCTGTTTAAAAACTGAAGTGGGATTCGAAACCTCAGACGTCACACAAGAATTAACATAAGCCAGAAGCTCCGCCCTGCAGAGAGGGTGATATTTCGTCTCAAAGTGCGTTTCTGGGGCTCATAAAGTTCTTTGCTTAAAAGGATGCTCACTTCATCAGGCCATTTCATGGTGAACGTTTCTCTGCTGTCACTGACTACAAAAATCAAGCCCCAGCTAAGCGGGCTAGGCGGGCTTGTGTTAGCTGTGCGTTTTTAGGGAAGATGTGCATTTCCAATTCGAGTACCCGACCGCGTTTCTTCAATACGAAAGGTTGGTGAAAGGCAGAGTTAAATAGAGATACGGTGTCACGTAGAAGGTTAAACTAGAATTTTGAATATGCCGACGTGTCAATATTGTGGATACATTGAAAGAAGTTTGGATATTAAAAACCGGGTTAATTACATGATTCTCAAAGGTTATGTTTCTGTGATAGAGTAATTTGGGTCACATCTTTGTAGTATTTCAAGATCGTTATTCACAGGTGACTTGTATGTTTCTTGTCTCCTTGTCAAGCACACCTGTCAGACTCGGCTTTCTTTGGCCTTAGGGCATTGGTTACCTCCTCCCGACGAGATTACCTTACTTGATTTTCCTCGGGCAATGTCTTCATTTCCCTTTGCCTTTTAATGTGTATCTGCCTGCATCAGGAGACTCAATTTGTTTTCAGTTCTGCTGGTTTGTAGAGTGGCCGCTTGGGGTGGGCGGTAATTCTGTTTGCCTGACAAATACCTCTTAGGACGTTCCCTTTGCTTTGAGGCTAGGTCTGTTCTCTGTCTTGAGATATCTTGTCCTAACGTTGTGTACAATGAGGGATTGGAGGGATGCTTACAAAGCTATTGGCTTTTATGTACCCTCTGCTCGCTCACAACACGAAGCAGATGTATGTTGGATGATATCGCACAGGTCGAGAAAGTGGGTCCACAGATACTTATTGCTGTTGTCAAGCGTTGAGAGTAGTTGCTTAGTATTCTTACTAGAGAATTAAATTGATGGTAGTTGAAGAGTGACACTTCGACGGTGGGATCGGAATGGTAAAGTCATAGTATTACTTTTTTATAAATAAATAATATTGTTTTAACTATTTTCATAAATGGAAAAATGAATATAAAACTACTATTAAACGTGAGAATATCAGGTGCACATCCTGGATATTATCTATAACTTGGATTGACGGAATATATATATATATATATTACTTATTTTGCGTTTTATAAAAGCAAAACCATACAAAACCAAGATATTGTGGTGGCATAACATTGTAAATAAAGAACCGTTATTTATAGAACACTACGTTTTTACGACCTTCATAATTTGTTTTACAACTAGAGAGCTCGCTTACGTGCTACTGGCGTGCCGTTGTTTTTTCTATCTGTGGCCCCGCCTCCTTTCGACCCCGCCCTGTCCAGCCGAGCCAACCGCCGCCATGTGCTATGAGAGTACATTCTAGGTAAAAAGAGTCAAAAAATACACGAATATCTTTGTAGATCACTTTAAAATGAGATGGAGGTTTGATTTTATGCTTTCAAGCTTCCTACTGTAACTAATAATACAAATAATAGACAATATATATGATGGAATTTTAGCTATTGACACCGTCTTTTCAATCAAATTACCTTGATCCAGTATTAAACGTGGTGCTTATAGGAAAGTGAAATGGTAGCTACGAAAGCAAGAATATCACATTGCAAACATGCCATTAAAACATAATAATCAAAATTGTATTTACAAGTGCGCTGTTGCGTTAAGCGAATCTAGAGTTTGTCCTGAGCGTGGTATCAATGGTACCGTTCGTCACATCTTTGGAAACGCCAATACGTGGTTCATGGTGCTCGTCTGTCTGTAAAATAACAGATGAGCTCCGTCAATAAACAGTAAACCAGGTTATGATATGTCAGTTGGATTTTTCACCGTTTTTCTAGCTGTCTTTGGATATGGCCTGAATATGTCTCAGCTTCAGTTTATATTCGCAAAAGTGCTTTTATGGGCCTTCACATCATAGTCTGAAGAGATGTGTGATTGCACGAATCTGTGCAAATCGAACTGTTCGGTTACAACACTTATTGTTGCAATAAACGAATCTTAATAAGAAACGAGACTTAATAAGAAACGGCTTAATAAGAAACGAGGGATTGAAGCGACCCGGTTGTTAAAATTTTATAAAAAGTTATATTAAAGTAGTTCTTAGTCATCTTTGCTTTGTAAAGGCTTATCGTCTGAACCATATTCTTTCATTTGAGCTTCAGTCACTTAATAAGCTTCCAGAGAACGCTTCTACTCATTTTCGTAAATGAAAAACTTAATAAAATAAAAAATGCTTAAAATACTGCAAGTAGCTTTGGTGCACTGGAAATTCAATTTAATATTAGTTGTTTAATTAGAACTATCTTTGGTTGAGTCTGAAAATAGCAAAAAAATTTGAGCTTTCATTTCATATAATATTGGCATACCATCATACAAAAGCATTGGTAAATGGAGCAACATTCTGCAATAAGCCTATCTCACTGTCTAATGTTTTTAAAAAATTAGCCGGCAGCGACCTATAGCTCTTAAGACAGAAGTTACAAACACATCAAAATTTAAATTATAGAAAAAGCGTACAAAGCATTTATAATGCCATGCTCAAATCGTACTAACTTATTATATAATTATATCACTTTCTGAGTTTGCTTTCTTAGTTTGTTAAAGCAATCTATAATAAAAATAGGGGTAATGATCACTGGCTAAGTTTTATAGACATGCTCCTTCCGAGAGTCATTTTCATCTTTTTTTTAAATTACTTGCGACAAATGGTAGTAATGGTAAGTACCAATATAACTCATTTATGAAACTCACTTTTTCTATTTTTATTATAGTATATATCTTCTTAAAGATCTGGACCGTTACTTCTGATTGTTTATATACTAGATTGGACGCACGTTTTTGGCGCTAGAGACTCATCTAGCTTCAAAAGGTTACACCGCGTATAAGCGCTACGCAACTCTTCTCAGCTACTTTGTAGTCTTTGCGCCCTCGGCACTCCATCTTATTCTTACAAATGGCTGTGCTCTACTGTTATGCAAAACAGGCCGAGATCGTTGATGATTCTGTGACCAATCAGTCGCTATCTTTTACCCTGGTCCATCTCAAACCGTCAACATCAGAAATCGTACGAGAAAGTCATCTAAATACACACTTTCTTCAGGGTGTACCAAATACGTATTTGATAGGCCACTGCGTTAACTGCCAAATTCATGTCTGGTTCAAGTTTATGGCTTAGTATAGTAATACTGATACTGTAGGCATGAAAGTTGTGTTTAGCAAGTGAGAGTTTAATTTAAGCGGATTCTACTGCGAATATGTCAGTTCCTCTACTATCTCTGGACATTTATTTCCATATCAGAGTTGACCTCATTTCCTGGTGTTCCATTAGCGTGCTGATGAACCTGAGCTTATAATGTGCGACAAAGATGTGTACGATAGATGCACATGATGATAACTGAGCATCCGCCTAAAGCCTTTTACGGTAGGCACTTGAGCCGTTTGCGCTTTAGCAGGTCTTTTTTGCCAAACGGCATCAGCCAACCTGGTATGTTAATTTCATTGGTCTTTGCTTTTACAACTATATATATATATATATATATATAATTAGTAGTTCATTGGCTCGAGGTTTATCATTTTAAGGGTAAGGAGCATTTTAGGCAAATGTCTTTTTCTCTCATAACTCAGATTTTTCCATTTGAAGCGAAAATGAATTAGTGTTTGACGGTTCTATTAATGCTGAGTTCCGTATATCTAATCTGTTTTACGTCTCCTTCAAGAGACCCGTAATTGAAAAAAACTAACGCAACATCCCAATGGAATTATTGTTTTTTTAATTATTGACAATTTTTTTCAAGTTGTGCTTAAGATAGTACAAAAAGCTTATAACTCACCCCAATTTGTTCTCTGGCAAGCCCGTGGTCATTTTTTATATTTCATCTGCAATACGTAAAATTTGTTGACATCGTTAGCCTTAACAAAAAATATCGTAATCTCATTAATTAATATTGTTATTTTGCTAAGTGTTAGAAAATGAGGGTAACAATGATTTTGATTTGTTCAATTCCATATTGGGAGAAGTCGACGAGGGTAGCGTCTTTTGCTATGCGTCCTAATGGTGTTACTGCGGTATTAGAGTATAAGGTTGCCGAAAGCATTGCAAGAATGTATCTGAGAGGTTCAGTCGTCTGCTATGTTCTCAGAAGTATAAAAAAATTTGCACTTCTCTGGCATATTCGAACCCAAGCCCAGTCTTCCTGTAAAAAGCTTTCTTGAAGCGTTACAACAATTATATTTTTTAAGGGCAAGAGTATCTCATTGAAAAATTAGAACACGAAAATTTTCTTTGATGCACTATATTCTAAAATACGTAGTCTATCGATTTTGCAAGAGAAACTCATCAAAACCGTTATACAAGGAGGTGGTACGGGCCAGATAAGTGTATATAAACACCTTTTTCCGTACCAATAACTCTCAGTGCAGTGTCTGATTGGGTTGAACTTTGTCGTTGATTAGTTCTCTTTCCATTGAAACTTCTTTGGTTCTTCCTACTTTTATTCGTTGGGTATACTCTACTTGTCTTCCTTTTTTAGATCGTCTTTCTTTCCTTTTCTTTTTGTTCGACTGACACAAATCTCTTTTTCCCACTCTGTTGTATTGAGAACAAAGGAGAGGACGAGGTACAGCAAAAGCTGAAAAGGGGGTTTTCCAAATCAGTCCAGATAATTACTCTACGCATGTGCAATTTTGTGATCACAAAGGCCACAAGAATCACTGCCATCTCCGTTCAATACGATAGAAAGCAAAATGAGATGACAAAACATACAATGTACCATGCAGGTCGCTCTGCAAATGTACGATCAAATAGGCGTTCATGTGGGCGGTTTAACCTGAAGTTTAATTAGGTTTCGGATGAAATAGATGCGAAAATAATTTGAGTGAGCATGAGTAGGCTTCCTAACAAACATAAATATTGCGTCAATGAACTAGTTTTACGGTTGAATCGCGTATACGTCAAATAATGTGATGGATGGTTTTGATTGAGAAGTCTTGTGGATGATTTTTCCCACAAATCTATCATTTGAAGAAGTACATTAAGGAATTGCGCCTTGATAGAATATCATGGATGAGATTGAAATCATAATTATAACCGCAGCCCTTGATTTAAAACGGAAAGGGGGATCAAAACCGGAAATCTCCTGAAGGCAAGAAATTGTCAAACTCAAGTTCACATAGCCTCAATTTTCAACACGCTGAAGACGCTTTATTACAGGACACTTAAAAGGATGTTACAGTTTAGATTAATTAAGAATACATCTGTGAACTTTTATGAATCAATATGTTCCGAGTACCTCTGAAAAGGTCTTCGAACTGTGAACCTTTTGAGACCATTCAGGTAATTCACAAGATTTTTTTGCGAATTTTAAGATGCTTTTGGATGTCACACCAAAAATCACCGTGAGTCCGAAGATGTGCACAGGTATCTAACTTCTTAAACTTGATTGCCAAAATATGCCTAGGGTTCAACAAAGGTCGCTACGTGTCCCGTCATTACTAAACAAATTTATTGATTGATTTGACAACCTCTTGCATACACCTAGTCGCACCAAAAATGTGTTAAATATATTTATAAAATGCCACAAAATGCTCTCAAGTAATTCGAACACTTTTTTGATTCAAATCACAGCAATTTGATTTAAGAGTTTTTGTAATTTGATTGCAAATCTCACTGCACTACCGGACGCGACATATGGTGTTCTTACAAAAGCTCACTTGAAGCCAAGCTGGAAGAACAACAAGGTACAAGTCCGCGCAGAGCCTATTAATGCTACACTTCAATTCATTACTATGCTTTAGCGAATTTCAGTCCATATGTTTCATTATTCATGTAACATGGCTGCGAAAAATCGCTTTCGGTTATAAGGACAGTGGACCTAAATTGCTCAATAACGAATTACAAAAAATTACTAAATGATATATGTCGGCTGAGCATTCATATAGCCAAATCAAAAACAGTAGTGATGAAAAAATCTAAAAAGCCCAACAATTTAACATACTCTAGTGCCACTAACCGTTTTCCAAATAGGCTATTGCTAAAGGAGCTTAAACATTTCCGACTTTTTAGGATTAATGCTACCGTCTGCCCCATTCCTAGTCACGTTAACTCTAACGAAATGAGAATGCGGTCCATCTATTAAAAAAAAATATGAACTGCAAAGCATACAAGGCCAAATTTCGCCTTTCCAAAGGTAACATATTTCATTAAACGCCAAACGAAAATCAACTAAAATTAAAAAAAATTCAAGCCGTTAGTGCCTTTCAAAAGAGTGATGACGTCAAACCATTGATTAAAGACCTTTTAAAAGAGTCTTAAAACATTTGAAAAACTACAACACGTATACGGAACTTCACGTCAGAGATCCTAGCGTTTCTTCGCAACTGACTTGGTTAACTGTAAGAAAACATACAAGAAAGTCTTTCCTCATATAAATAGATTCATATACCTGATGTTTTACTGACTCGGTTGACCGAAGCAGTATTTCAATTTCTATTAAAACTGTTACAAAAATGAGGATTAAATTTTTATGTTGATGGATTACCTTCAAAGAAATTTGAAAATTGGTTGGCCAAAATGCGCAGTTTAACGCAGCTCAGTTTTTGAGCTCACTTAAGTTTTTCGCAATTAACTGATAAAATCGAATGGTAGATAGCTTTAAGGTCAAAAAACCAATACGTTGTCTTTGAGTGCCATCTTAGAAAAAAATATTTTTGAGGTACCGACTTAGCTGAACAAAACAAATTATTAGATACAAAAATGATTGAATTTCAAAATAATTAATTTCGGACGTGTACAAGCCTACGTATAAATTCTCAGTTCAAATTTTAAAAAACACCAGTAAAAATGTTCATTTAGTAAAATTTTGATAAACTTCAATGATAAGCTTAGTATTCTATTGAGTAATGTATTTTCATAACTTGTCAGTAACTAGCACCTTTTCCTTCTAAGTGTCTATTCAACAATTTTTATGCCTAAAATTCAAGTGTCAATGTTTTCTACTGCTTTCAGGCAAGATGACAACATCGGACTCCCCGCCGAATCAGGCTTCGGTATTGACTTTCTCCATAGAAAGGCTTATAGGGCCTGCATCTGGTTCGACCTCGTTGGCCGGGCCACCTCATTCTATTTTTAACCCTCTCATAGACCCGATCAGCAACCCCTATCTTAATACACTTAATAATCTCAACAGTCTCTATTCCAACCCTTGGCTCAACCCCATGCAGGCCGCAGCACTCAGCTACATGCGGTCTGCTGAAGACTATCGCCTTTGGACAGAGCGCTATGATACTTTAAAAACGGCGGCTAAAGGTGAGACGTCGTCATCTGTAGATCCTAAAACAGCGGCAACAACCCAAGGATGTTCAGACAAGAAGGACCAACAAGACTGTGCTAGCAGTGGTATTACAAAGACGTTTCCATGCCCTGAATGTGGAAAAGTATTCAACGCACATTATAATTTGACCCGACATATGCCCGTGCATACAGGTGCTCGGCCATTCGTGTGCAAGGTATGTGGTAAAGGATTTCGCCAAGCATCGACACTCTGTCGTCACAAAATAATCCATACAGCCGAAAAACCACATAAATGTCAGACATGTGGCAAAGCGTTCAATCGAAGTTCAACTCTTTCCACGCACATTCGTATTCATGTAGGTTTCAAACCGTGGGTGTGCGAATTCTGTGGAAAGGGCTTTCACCAGAAAGGTAATTATAAAAACCACAGATTGACGCACACTGGCGAAAAATCGTATAAGTGTCACATCTGCCATAAGGCCTTTCATCAGATCTACAATCTGACATTTCACATGCATACACACAACGATACGAAACCATATACGTGTAAGGAGTGCGGCAAAGGGTTCTGTAGAAATTTTGACCTGAAAAAACATCTCCGAAAAATTCACGACGTCCCGGAGAACCAGCTTGGTTCAGATGATGACAGCAAGCCCGGAGTGTTTAAAGACGAAGATGATTATGACGACGCAATTATAGACGTTTGACGTGTTTGTCTCCTTTAGTTTGGCGCCGGTTCAGTTGAAAGCGTATAAAAAAATAAATTTATATAAAGCTTATATAATATGGGGACGATGATGCTCGTAACTTTAGACGTACGCAAATTGTACAAAAAATATATACATGGAACACCAGCTATGCGATCCGTAAAAAGTTACTAGAAAGAAGATAGTTTTAGTATATAATGGTACTTATTTAGAATAAAATCAGGATACTACTATTTTAAATAAAAAACTAGTTTAATAATGTAAATATAAATAGCATTACTTAGACGATATACGAGCAAGAGAACAACAACAGTGGTTGATGTACAAAGCAAACCATATATACTAATAAAGTAGGTCTAGTCAGAGTATTACAATGTGTTGTTTGTTTTAAATACTGTGCAACTACAGCGTTATACGGTGGGATAAACTATTATTGCAAGCTAATACTACTGTTACTAACCAAGTCATCTTTAAAGATTAAGAGTATGCCTTTACTAAAGGTCAATATACCGTAATTATGTTTATGGTTAATATTGTTATTTTATGTGCAAAGTGAACTATTAGTGATTATGTAATTTTTGTAGTGAACATCGAGATACACGCCGAGAACCGTACGTAGAAGTCGTCAAACTGTCTTTCACAGCGCACCTCAAAACGTGGATATCGGCATTGATATAAGCATCGAAAACTTTACGTAAATGTTACCAAACTAACCTCCAGAGCACCTCTTCTACAATACACGTTGAAATTATATATACAAATCACCAGACTACCTTTCATAACACAATCTGAATAAAGATATCGAAAACCACATGTAAAAATCACCAAATTATCTCCTAAGGTACAGCCCGAAACAGCGCCAAAGCCGGAAAGCCAAAAGCCGCCGTTAAAAACCACTAAACAGTCTGCCTCGGCATATCTTGAAGCCCTTCGTGGAAACGGAGCGGTTCCTAAGAGCTCGGAATTCCCCGGATTAACCTATATCCAGATAAATATCGAATCTGATATCCATCGAAATTTAGAACAAGGCGGCGGCCCTCTTTCGGCCTATAAGAAACACTGCCTCAGTCTTTGTCAACGCAATCTAAGGCAGTACCTTTTCCGTCACTCTAGCGAAAGCTTGTTCGACATTATTTGTAGAATCTTCATAATTCAGACCTTGACCATCTAGACTAAGTCATCCAGATATGCAAGTGACACCGACCCACATGGCAAGCCTGTCTCCAAAACCCCTCGTAGACCAAAGTCCAAAGAGTGGGTCCTAGAACGGACCCTCACGCCACACCTTTAGAAACCCAGGAACAGAGGTTTTCCATCCCCAAGGAAAATTACTTCGAAAACTACCCAAAGAGGACTTCCTATAAATCCTGAGGTATCATTTTTTTCCGAGACCCTCCATCACTACTTTCCAGCACAATGTGTTAAACACGTTCTTGAAATCCAGCATCACTACGACCGCAAAACTTTCTTTGTTCGCAAGTTCTACGTTTCTTTGCAGCGGTTTAGATGTTGGCATGCTTTTCCTAAAAAAATACCGTATGTCCGAGAGGGCCCCGAGCCTTTCATGTAGAACATGTTCGAACAACTTTTTAACACAAGATCCCTCTAGGCGTTCCTCTCACTATACCCTATTAACTTCCTCGTGATTCCTCTATAGCGTCCGTAGGAACCTCTTCGTCTTCCCCTTCTCTTCTTCTTAGCCTTATGATAGCGCTCCTGAGTCTATTGCATTCTCTTTTAGCTTCCGTATTTCCTTCGTCAACCAATGCACCCCTAAATATGTGTTTTGTTGACGGCACTGCTGCCTTACGCTTTCAACCAAAATATCTTTTAGGTTTTCAGGGACCAGCTCTCCTTCCGGAACCATACTATGCATTTCTTCCATCTTCTTAATAATTTTCGTCTTATCGAGTTTTCGCGCTTCCCATCATGACAGGGTTGCGGATCTCAATGGTCTTGCTCTTTATGCTCCACTTGTAATACTATGACGCTGTGATCGTTTCCTTTTTTCTTCACCTTCCTGTTCACCTTCTTGTTTGTTTTTCTTCCATCGACGGCGGCTATATCTAGGCAGCTTATTTGCTCTTCATGTATCTCTTTTTGTGTTCTTCACAAAAGTGGGGCTATTCATTCTACTCGTTACCCTACCCCATTTCAGGCAGTAATTTCTCTATTATAGCTTTAACTATCAGTCCTTTCTATAATAGGCACCTTGCAACGAAGCTGCCCCCTGCAAAATAACATCTCCCATGATCAAATCGAGGTGTTAGCTTTGATTCTTCGACTGTGATTTCTACGCCGTCGTCTAGATCCATTATACGAACTAGCTGTTTCTAGAGCCAAAGAAATATGCCTAGTTTGACTAGCTTTCCTCATTCTGAAACCATCCCGCGATAAATATTACGACACGTTTGCTTTTAGTCCTCTATAAAATATACATTATTTCCCCCTCCCCACTTCCTCCCTTTGAACATTAAGCAACTTAACTCCGTTTGGTTTCACTCATTTTCTTTCACGTATGACTTGTTCTCGCGTGCTTTGACTTGGATTGCCTCTATGCTTCTTTTCTCGTCATTTGCCACTCTTCCCGCAGATTTCTTTTCTCCCATGTTCGCACTTTTAAATCTTCCTGTAAACTTTGCTCTCTATAATACATATTCACTGACTTTAGGAGCAATGGAAACTTGGTGCGAGATTTTTTCTTCCAAGATCTCCAGCGTTTAGACTACACTAGTGCCCAAGACTTCACTGAAAATTTCAAATAAATTTTCGTCTACCCTTCTAGGATTACTGTTTCCTGATATAGTCGGGGCGATCCCTACCATCACCGTCCTATGTTGACTCGTTGCCTGCTCGGTACCTCTTCTCCGTCCACTAAAATGCTTTCGTAACTATTGTAGCATGACTTAAAAGCGGACCCTTCTCGAGACCTTACACTCACTCCTGTGTTATCTTTAATCTTCTCTTGTCCCGTTTCAACTTCCTTTTCATCTGCCCTAGCTGATCTTTCATAAGAAAATATGCCTCTATTATCTCTTTCTGAGTATTGTGAAGTGTAGCGTGCCTCCGAGATCATTGACTGCTTGGGTTAACCTGTTCAACGTTTCTTGCTGGTCTTCTCCGCCAGCACTTCTGAGGGCCTTTTCGGTTATTTCATCTACTTTCCCTGTCAACGAATGTTGTTTGTCTTTTTTCGTAACGTCCTGGCCACTTTTCTTCAGTATTTTTTCTGTCGCAGTAGCAGCAGACAGAATTTCTTCCTATTTTCCCTGTAAAAAGAAACATCCTTGCCGATACAGTCACCTTTCTTGAGCTTTTCTCTTCGATTGTAATTTTATGTTCTCTCCATGTTCACTCCATCCTTCCTTATTTTCTCCGTTTTCTTCATTTCGACATTCTGCATACTCACTTCGTGGATAGATCCAAGTCAGTATGCAAGCTTAGTACGGAGTCTGTGTAAAAATGCTACCTATCTGAAAACGTTTTCCGAACATATTTATATGAACTTTATACCAAAATACTAAATTCTATTGAGACTAACATTCTACTGAGCGCTCTCTATTGGGCTACACAGTTTCCCCTACATATGCTATGATTTCAGTTTATATTTTTATTTAGCTTGTTACCTTCAATTAATCTTGAATCCACAATTAAAATTATACGATTCTTTTACCATGACTTGTCTATACCGGTGCCAGAAATGATTCCTCTATTACAAACGGAAGTAGGCGCTGAACTGTATTCCATTCCCTATTAAATGGTTACATGAGCACGTCCCTCCTATATAACCTAAAATGCCTAGCGTCTCCACCGTCAAAGGCTGTAACAAACTATCGAAAGCGGCATATGAAACGCCCTGACCCCCTCTGCACCTTCGCCATTTTTTTCAAAGGCACCTCCTAGTTATTCATTTTTAGGGCTGACCATCAGTCAACATTTAACGTACACGGTATCGCTTGTTGTATTACCTCGTGAGACCCGTAAGTGTAAATGTGCAACGGCGGAGGTCGAACCCGTGCACCTACGTGCTTCCTCTGGTCGTAAGGTGGAACGAATGTACCAAGACACCGAGCTCGGCTCAAGGGTACTTCTTGGTGTTGGATAACCAAACCATAAAACCCACCCGTTTATGGGTCATGTCCTCGCAACACAATCTACTCAGTAAAACTCGAAGTCACGAAAACTCGCAAACCGAGATTAATCAATCCAGCAAAGAAGATCTCGGGTTCTTTTGGTTCAGTACTGAAAAGCGCGCCAAAACACATCTCCGCCCGGTGACAGTCAATAACCAAGGATGCTGTTATCACACCCGCAAACATCAGAATCTCTGCATCGTACGTACCCCGGTGACAGTCAATAACCAAGGATGCTGTTATCACACCCGCAAACATCAGAATCTCTGCATCGTACGTACAAGACAGAAGATAGCTGAGGCTCTCGAGGCGGTCCCACAAGGTGCAGCAAAAGGTGCCTCGAGCAATGAAGCTGTTTCAGATCACCGCAAAGACGGCCGATAGTAGAAGATGCCCAACGAGTGACTCCGATCAATGTCATTTGTGGGCGTTAACTGAAACTATCTTAAGGTAGAAAAATGCAACTGTTGCTGGCAATTAATCTATGACTTTCGAATATCGTACGCAGTTCTTTACTCGCTCTTTGTCCCGTGGATCGTGAATAAAATTTTGGCAGTCGATTATCTATTCTTAGGTAGCAGTACCTCCCCTCAAATATTTGGTGGCAAAGAAGTCCACTTCTGAGTAGCAGCACCTCCACTTGGTGATGGTATTTAATGATGATTATGACAAATACATCACCAGAACTGAGAAGAAAAATAAGCTAAGGTATACATAGTGCAATCAGTATAATAATAAATCTTAGAGTTTACAAAATGTCGGTAAGTAAAACGAAATTCTCCCAAGTATGTGGCAAGATGAGTCGCGTCAGGAGCATTGTAGCCTAATTAAGTCCGTAAAAATCAAACAATACGACACTCTACCCTTTAGTTAGCCATTCGAGAGAAAAGAAGAGTGAAAAATTTTCATAAATTAGTAGCATAGAGTAGTAACCTAGCGCGTACCACAGCTTACACCAATGGCCCAATGTATAGAATTGAAACGAAAATCGTTGTTGACTTTCGATGGCTTTGTTAGTTGCTTTGTCTATAAAATATTACGAGCCTTGATTGAGAACTTTTGGAGCATTCTCGGTACTTACAAGGCATTTAACAAAGGAGATTAATTTCCTGGATTTTTAACCTCGGCTCACTCGTCTACCTTATGAGCATTTTTTATGACGAAATTTTACAATAACTTTTTTTCACACTGAGATTATTTTGTGGGATATATTAACTTTATTGCTGAAGAATATTAGCTCTTTAAAATCTTTTGCTGTATCCTGCATAACTCCGATGGCCTAAACTGACAATATGATAGTACACAGGTCTTCATCAGATATAGAGCGTTATTTGAAGACTACAACTGCTTACTAAAAAGTTTGGTGAGTGTACAGCTTAGACCAACAGAAGAGAGTAATAACTGGAGACACATCATACGATACAACTTTTGTCGGCAGTGTCATTTATTTATCACAATCATGGATATCAATACCATTATAGCATATATTCCAATGTTGAGTGTCATTGGTAGAAATACATTGACGGCGAGGCAAATACTTCGATCTTATGAAACAAGTTCGGTTTCCTTTTTCATTCAGAATCGAGTAATAAACTTCGTTTAAAAGTCGATTAGAATAGAAATATCATTTTGTCGCGATACATATTTGTTACTGATCGATATGACACTGGATTTATAATTTTTTAACAAATCTAATAAATCCGACGGGGCAACATGGTAGCTGCTATCTTCACAACAACCACAGTGGTCCTATCTTTAGAAAAATCCCGTGCAGATACTATTCATTAAAAAAATGATTTGTACAGAAACCTATAAAAAATAATATCCAACGTATGTCATGTTTATTTTCTAAAACAAAAGCAGTGCCGCTGCAATATTTATGCAAAAAAGTGGCCTGTAGTGTCACTGACGTTTCGGTTAACAAACGTAACTGGCGAAAAGTGCAAACAATAAAAAGTTTCTTTTTTTAATTTTCATATGTAGCAGCAATTACAACCGATTTAAAATTGAAATTCAGTGTCATCGCTTTTTGGAGCGTTCAGGTTGAACACATATTGTTGGCCATCGTCAGCGACCTCTGCATCTGCACAACCGTTGTCATCACCACCCCAATACTCGTCGACCAATTTGACGGCCATTTCATAAATCTGCAAAAAGACACTCGAATTATATATTAGTTTATAAGGTAACAAGTGAAGACTGACTAAAATATATATTGATAGCAAAAAATGTTTTTGTATATTTATATGGCAAACGGGACTCAGGCCTACTTGTAGGAAATGCTCTAGCTCGAATACTCAAAAGCACAATACGATAGACTTCATAAACGATTATCATAAACATTTGAAGGCGAAAAACATTTGAAAGCACATTACATTAAGGACTTTTGCTTCGTGGAGAGCTAAAATAAAAGTTGGATCTTCCTAAATAAAAGTTACATCAACGTATTGAAAAAAAATCGTATTCATTTTTGAAAAAAAGGAAAACACATGGCAGCTAAACGACTAACAAACGTTGGGAATATTTGTTCCAGTAAATCTCTCTATGGCATTTAAATTATTGGAAGTGGTATTGGTAGGTTAAATCATAGACCGAATACGCACAGGTTTTTTTTCAATGGGTCCAACGTTCCTTGCTGTAAAGTATGAAACTTTAAGCAGTTTTTTGCAAGAAACCTCAAAAATGCATTGTGCATGCAATAAAGTGCGAACAGTAACAAGAATTTTTAAGTTGCAAGCATGTCTCGTACAAAGCCCAGATACATGCTCGCCATCCCTAAAATATAAATATAAACTTGATGATCTCTAATAATTTGGGTTTTTAGTTCTAACCTTGTTTTTCCTTCATAGATCTCTATTACATCGACCTTTGCTTTGAGAACACCTAGAAGGCGTCCTGATATCAGCCCTGAATTCTGTTATTCTACGTGCATCACAAGCTAAACATTGTCTAGTCAACATTCTTATAGAGGTCCCGTAGTATCATGTTCGAGAGCCAAAAGCTTTATCAGTTTTCACTCACAGGGAAACACGAACCCTGACATCGTGTTAGAATGCTATCTAGACATTATATGATTGAGCTGACATAATCGTCATATGACGACCGGTCCTACAAAATTGGACCGAAGTATTTTGAGTGACCTAAGTGTTTTTAGCTAATTACAGCGTTCGTGACGGTAACAGGCACTGCTTGCATGGAAACAATAATTTGGATGTCAGAGATATTATACCATGCATGTTGCTGGCATGTTGTCGTTTCGCGTTTCAATTTACCTCGTTATACGTAGTACAACGAGTTCAAATGAAAAAACCAGCCGACGCCGCAATATCCAAATATAGCGTTAATAACTAATAGTCTTAATAAAGAGGAATCTTTTGTTCACCAATGGATTTTACCATAAACTTACTTCTTTATTCTCGTGGGCTTGTAGGTACTCTAGCTGGTCGATGAGTCCCATTTCCTCCAGCACTTCACACAGATTTTCACGCTGGTTCATTTTGTCGCCAGCTTGCAAAATATTTTTCACAGCGTCTAAAACAACCATAGTGACCCTGGAGTCATTCTGAGTCAACATATTGATAAGTGGTTGAAGAACACCTGGAATGTATTATCACAAACGTATTAGTAATCAAAAACCCTTTATAATGCAGTCAAAATTTTTAAATGTGACTGAATCTCGCTCATTGTCATAAGTGGAACTTTTGAATTTAGATAAAGCAAATCATCAAACGAGCAATTAGACTTTACCTGCCGAAGGTCCAAAATGTACGTGACTCTCAGACAGAAACTAGGTATCTAAAATAGCAAAAACGCAACGCTTTCGTAAAGGAATACGTGATTTATATTCTAAACATACTTTACCATGTAGTTCCGTTCCAGGCTTGTAGAAGTCTAAATTCATTTTTTTGTTAACTTCAGGTTTGAAATGTCTCATACGTGTTTTTTTTCTTTTTCCCTGAGATCTGTGATGGCTACACTTTGAATAGGCTAGCAATATTCAGTTTTGAAAATTGAGCGAAATCAAAATGTTGATTCGGAGATGTTAGATGGGTTCTTACAGAAATTTTGATAAAACTAAGACTCCTATATAAACAGATATATTATTATTATTCTATTATTTATTCCATATTTTTTGTGTTTTAGAAGCACGCTCACTCTAAGCAAAAAACAGCAGAATTTTTTAAATTGGTGCAACAAGAAATCCATATAGGATACAAAAATGAAATACGCATGATTATATGGATACATTTTTAAAATAAATAAAATTATATAAATAAAATAAACCTTAAAATAATTTATTTGCTTTCAGGAATATTCCTAAATTCTAAACAATAGTGCGCTAGAGGGAATAAAATATAATTTTTTGATTATATGAAAGGTCCCATATTTCCACGATTCTATAGGCAGCTAACATTTGATATTTCAAAATTTTATAATTTAATTTGATTGAAAACATTAAAAAAGTCGCTTTATTACCAACCTAAAGCAGCACAAACTAGGCTTCAAAGAAGGAGCTCTCTGACTACTATTAGAATATGAAAATTAATATGGTGGGAGATTATCCGACCGTGATAAAATAAAGTATCATGTAATGTTGCATAACTGTAATGGAAAATATTAAAAGCAATAGACAATGATGTCACTTCTAAGTATCTTTTGCCAAGTTCTGAACTTAGGACGCGTTTCTTTGAAAAGGTAGCAAGTAAATCCATTTAGCGTGACACAAAATTGCTTGACTTGAAATTGAAATTTCAGAATACTACATTTTTATGAGTTTGAACGAGTATTATTTTTCAAGATTTTTCATTTCAGCTTGTTAGCCACTTAGCCAGGTGCGATCTAATTTAATTTTAAATTTTAATTAAATCATAGAAAGTCACTGGGGTCGACACTTATTTTGCTTTGAAGCCTTCTTAACATAGCCCCAATGGGACTACGACAAATCGAGCAGCAGTGCGCCGTAAATTGTCTCGAACCAAGAAGAAAACAAATAGTCATATAATAACCCTTAGCGAAATGGGCATTGTAAAGGATCTTGGTGGCTTTGACCATTTTGGTGAACATCTATAGCAAGACACTAATACACTGCACGATGTAACTGCATTTCGAAGTGCTGCCAGTAATACTGTTTACATTAGCAGTTTTAGGTCTTGCGAAGCCTAGATGCGAGATTTATACTTCGACGATCATTGGAGGAGAAACGCGAGATGTGTAACATGGCGTGGATTGCATCTGTATAAAATGATGGAGAGTGATATGTTGCAGTTCCCTGTTCTTCTCAATGCGATTACCTTTGACATAGAGAAAGTAACTATTTATAACACTGTGGTAGACAATTCTAAGAATAAAAAATTTAAATCATAGAAGCAAGTTGCGTATCCTACCGGCATGCCAGCCATGGAATGTCTGTTTGAGTTTCTTCATGCCGTGACGTTTGCTACAGATGAGAAAACATCTACCAATATATATAGTAATTTCAAGAGTGCATAAGAGCATGCCGTATGAAATTATCTTGTCGGTATTTGCACCGAAAGGCGTTAGGCCAATAACTGCAAAATGGACTATTGTTTCGACAGCGTCTTGTTCATATTTCTCATCAGTCTGCTTAAAGACATTCTGAAAGGGCCAGTGCAACACCTTATATTTGGATGATGCCAAGCTTGTCATGAGCGTAGAAAAGACGAACCCAACCTAATAATGCAGCATCGTATCAGTTTTTTTGCTAAGTGATCAGAAAATATTCAGGTCAGACTCTTCAATACGGTGTTCTGCATCTGGGATGTAAGAATCCAAAATAAAGGTCTAAAATAGGCAGAGCCAATCTCGCTAGGTGTTATAACAATAATTTGGGGATCAAATGCTTTATGTTCCATATTTTCAATAAATATGTTGCACCATTAATATATCAGGACTCGCTGTTTCCGTACAGTGCTGGCTTTAAAACTAGGTTTGCTATCTGCTTGCTATCGGTTTGCTATCATACTATATAGCTACAGTTCGTATAAAATTGCTTTCGTTTGAAATCATATAGAAATTGCAAGAGACACTAAATAATGAATAAAGTCTAGTAAAATTGAATGAAATGTTGGTACATAATTATATGGAATTAGGTTGTACGCAATGAAGAATCATAATGTAATGTTTTGATATATGGAAAGGTTATTGTGAGATCAAACGCTTAGGGGAAATAAAATTTTCTATACAGAAACCTCATGCAGTCAGTTATTAAAGCAATGCTTCTTTAAGTGGGCTAATTTATATCAATAGAGTAACACACCTTTTTGAACTAGTAAGGCTATCTGTTCGACACTCCCCCCACAAGTGAAATTAGAAACGGCCCACGTCGCCTCTTTTTGCGTTTTTCCATCTCCCTGTTGGATGAGCTCGATTAAGAAGGGTACGAGACCAGCATCAATCACAGCTTGAATTTGATTTTGATTGCCTGCTGTAATATTCGAGAGGGTCCAAGCTACCTCTTTTCGCAGATTTAGTACATCGTTAGACATCAATTGTCTGCAAGAAATGGAATTAGTATATACACCATTTTAGTATAAACAATTACTTATAATTGTATAAAGCTGCTCACATAATGTTAAAATATAGAAAAGCACACTTGACTGGTATGACCACTCCTTATGTAAGGCCGTCAAAAATTAGAGCAAGACCAATGGATCTAGATGGTAAGGAAGCTGTTTCCACTCGCGAAGCGACTCACCATTTTTTAAAATTAGTTGGGGTTGTTAAATTGTTTTACGAAAACCTTTTGAACGGAATCAACCAAAACTGCTACCGTGCAATCAATAAAGTCTAGTTGAGGTAAATCTGTATCCATAATTTTCTTTTTGCCCTCTTCCCGATAGTTTCCCTTTTACTGATGGACACAAGCGAAATAACAGTTTCGACCTGAATAAAAGTTTATGTATCTATACCAAACTAAAATCGTATAGGAGCCCGTATATCTATATCAAGGTAAATGTTGTCACATAGGAAAAAATAAAATAAATGTTATTAATAAGAATATGTGAATATCACATGAAGTGCCACTTTACTTTTTTGAGAGTGTATGAAAAGTGAAGTAATACCCAATATGAATTCTGACTCTGAGCCCCAATGGGTCCCTCCGCCACATTGTCGGAAGGCAGTTGAATATATTTTACGATGCATATTTTCCATATTTTTGTTCAAGACTCTTAGTCTAACCCAGGCGCTAAAGGAAGTTCTTGCTATTCATAATGCTCACTAGGAACGTTGTGCTCGCTTTTTATGTCCTTGGATAACTTATATAGCTGATGTTGCAGACCTTTTCAACTGACGGATTTATTTTTTGTAACATATGTATCAAATGAGATGAAATATTTAATGTATTTCAAAACTCGAAAATAAAAAATTCCTAAAAAGTAAGTGGAATTCTCACCTAAAAGCTTGCAGGGCATCATGATCGATTACGGCTTGAGTCTGAGCGTCATTTCCGGTAACAATGTTGCCCAAAGTACGTAAAGCTGGTACAACGAGATTACGGTCGTGCGAAGAGTGAATTATATTTACTAAACGATCGAGAACACCTTGATCCACCACCTACGGTAGTTGTTGCAAATGAAAACAGGACAAAGGAGCACTGTTAATGATTGGATGTATGTTGAAAGTAATTGTATGTGTCTTTTATTTTGTTGGCTTAAGACACATATTATCGCTTAGAGCTTTTAAGAGAAATGCGTTTACTTAACTATCAGCATAAAATATAGGAGCTTATGCTTATCATATCCGTAAAACATACAGCAACCAACTGCTCGAAACCATCTGGCATCAAAACTAAATGATATCATATTGGATGAATATCGATTGTGTAACTTTATTCACCCATATTCACACATATTTAGTCACACAAGTCACACTCAATAACATTTGTCACACATAGATTATTTAACCGAGATATTGAGGGTCCGTTGCTGCGTAGAGGGTAGATCAGAGTAGTTCATATTCGGAGATATAAAATCTACTCTATTGGGGAAATTAAATATAAAAATGTATAATCTTTTCAAATTAGAGGTCAAAGTGTTCACGTACATATTTGCTACATTTATACTAGAGCTCTTTTCATTTTTGGTCATCGCAGCAATCGTTATCCATTGAGCGTATCTGTCATGTATTATTTTGGCTTGCTTATTTTAATAAACAGCTAAAATGGAGAGTAAAATTCGGGAATGTTTAGGTAAAAGACATACTTTTTTCCTTTAAATATAATCTTGTCTACATGCTTTTGTGCTGCTTGATTTGAAAACCATGTACGCTTAGAAACTAGAGTAAAACTAAATTTCTATTATATGCTATCTGCCGTGAAAACCAACGAGATCTGCTCTTACAACGGACATTGGGTGCAAGTTAAATCCAGGTCACTGTAAACTCATTATCTATTGTATCACCTTTTGAAAAAATTTTTCTCATCATTTCATCTAAATAAAAGCCAAAACAAAAAGCGTTTCGTAAAGTTGCAATTGGAATGATAAACTAAATAAAAACTTTATTCAAAAAGATACGCGTACTGCTTTTAATTAAATATTAATATCAGCACCGAAATTTGCTAGCTAAAAAGAAAATGTTACACATACGTATTCCTCATGTTTTATAAGGCAAGTTTAGTAAAAATTCCTTGTCTGGCTTCGAACAGCGTTTTTTCTTTGCAGCGCATTTACGCGAAACTTTCATCAATCTTATTGAAGCTGAAAATGGCATTCAGTTAAGTTACATTCAGTTCAATTACAACTTACGACTCAAATCATATGCATCGTCCCGTTCGTTGACTAAATAAAGATGAATTTAAATACAATCTAAGTAATTATACTACATAGACATAAAACCGCTTTATTGATTACACCTCGTTTAAATATTATTGCGATATTCTTAACTAGTATAATTTTCAAGTATAAAGGTAAGTGTTTTTTACGCCACGTGAATTCAGTTCACAAACCTGTTGAATTCGATCGTCGTTTCCGTCGGAGATATATGAGAGTGACCAGCAAGCATCCGAAACTACAGGGTTAGATTCGTGCATTAAAAGCTCCTTTATTGCCGGCAGGCAAGCGACTACCGCCTCTAAAGGTGGCGGAGGATTCTTGTTGCGGCAGAGGTTGCTAAGACACCAAGATACGTTAGCTAAGAAGCCGCATGGGGCTTCCCGTTTGACAAGTTTAATAACAAACGGTATAATACCCTCGTGAATGAGCATATCTCGGTACTGGGGTCCATCACCCGCTATGTTTGCCAGTGCCCACACTGCCTGTTCCGCCACATTGTTGTGGTCGCACTCTAAAAGTTGGATGAATAAAGGGCATGCACCCGCATCGACTACACATCTCGTTTGGTCTGCTGTGCCTGCAAATAACACAATTAACATAATACAGCGCGCCCATATAACCGCGAGGAACCCATAGAAAGCTGCGTACTTTTACGGCACTCTTGCGTGCTGCTTTTTAGGCTGAATACTATCAAAAAATAACAATATGATGTGCTTTATGCTTCAACGACATTCCGAATATGTTGATAAGAACTGAAAGCAAACGTAATATTTGGAAGGATCTAACGTTCGCAGCAAAATTATAGTTCGCGATGTACGCGACGTTGCAAATATATTTTGTTAGATTTAAACTCGACCAATACATAGTCATTTACCTTAGAAATGCCAGAAAACTACTTACCTGAAGCAATATTGGTAAGTGCCCAGGCAGCCTCGAATTGAAGATCAGGACGTTCCTTTACCTTAAGAAGTTCCACCAGCCTGTGCCGAAATATGTGAGTTAGTTTGATGAAACTAGGTTCAATGAACGAGAAAGTTCCAAAAGTATGTAGTAGTACACACCGTAACATAATATAGCCGTCCTATGGTTATCACTACTATTACTAGCAAACAACATTTACGCCTTTGTTCAATTACTCAGAGGTGGGGAATGTTGCAACAATAAAGTACTCTATATTAATCTAGATATTAACGGCTTGCTGAACGATTTGGAGGAATGTTGTAGAAATTTATTTGTGAGCATACCCATCTATTGTATAATAAAATGGATAGACCGTTTTTATGGCTGTGGAGAACAAATCACCAGAAAACTGGCACTAGATGTTTATCGATCTGAATAAGAAAAAAATATTTGATAATAGCAGCATTAATATTAATATAAATTTTACACGGTTACTTTCCAGATGTTTTTGTGAAGGCCGTTACACCGGGACCCATAAGCACTGTTACTAACGATAATGACTATTTAAATATTCTGTACCATACCTGGGAACAGCTTTAAGCTCTATGAACTTATCTATTGGAGGATTCCGCTCTTTTGACAGAACACGCCGAGACATGTGCGTGAACCTTAAAGCGATCTCTACATCGGTAGAGTGAATACCTGGAGTAAAATACAGTATGTAATAAAACTCGTAAGTTTTAAATTGATATTTGGCATACTTACAGTCAGTCTGTATGATATCACTATTAGAAAATTATATTTGTACCGAGAGACAGTGTCTCAATGCAAACTTATACTCTTTCATTGTATCTAATGTGAATAATGCTGTTATATTATTCGTATAAACGTTCATGGCTTTTTAAATAAATTAATAGTTTTAGATATATCCGAAACGCTATATTAAATAACTTAACCGATTCGATGGCTTTGACGCAATAATTCTTGAGCTGAATCTATTTTCCACTTCAATACTCTTAGACTTGTCATTCATTACAGTCGAAACTTTGTATATAAAATTTGAAGAGAACTCAGAACAGCAAGAAGTCGAAAAGCAAAATGATTCTTTTTTCGCACATGATATGAAAATTCGATGGTGTTTAGACTTATTGTATTTGGCCGTTAAAAAAATAATGAATGTAAGCATTTTTAGCAAACCATGAATCGCAGTCGATTGTTTTAGAGTCACGGCGGTAACCAAACTTGAAGCTCAATGCCTTCTTCTTTGTAAGCAGAAGTGCGGTGGTATAGATCGACATATTAACGCGATTAAGAAGATCTCGATTATTCAAACCAGATTTCAACTAATATGTCAGAAAATGATTGAAAGATCGTTCGAACTATAATGAAAGCACAAATGGGGTCTTATGAAACATTGGTGTCTCCGAATTACTGAAAAAGTACGAGTACACACACATACCCTTAACAAGCTCATCAATATCCGGAATGGCCGGTTGAGTACCAGTTCTTGCAGGCGAAGTTAGGTTGTTGCTGTCGCCTTCATCCAAGTCACTTTCTTCAGCATCCATGTTAATGTTTCGTCTTTTTGAGAGCTGCTCATCCTTACGTGCTTTGCGAAGCTCGATAACATCCTCCTTACGGCGCAGTCGACCACTTTCAACGTCTTTTCCGTGGTTTTTAAATTGCGCCAAGCGGTCGTTAGGGGCCATCGCAAGTTGAACGCTCAGTGTACTTAACAAGTTTGAAAAAATCAACAAGCGCCGAAAATACGAAACCTATGGAACCAAAACGTGCTTCTCAAATGACACAGCGATAACTTTTGTTACAATGTTTGCTGGCGCCGCGCGCTCGTTCACCTTTTTCAAACCGTCGCTTATAAGATGGCCGCATGCACCATGTCGGAAAGAGCGCCAAATTTAAAAACAATAACGATCATACCACACATTACGTTAATATTATGTTTCCACAAATATGGTAACGACGTAATATTGATGGTGCGGTGAAGACGAAAAAATAAAAAAATAAATAGCACTTAGAACTACAATGTATCGCTTCCGATACCTGAGTATTAAAAGCAAAGATGAAAACTATGGAGCAAAGTACGGCTGTGAATAAATCATGCGTCTGCACGATTACATGCTCTGCCACAGTCACGCGGCGTCACCGTATTCGTAGAACGATTGTACTGATAGGTGTCAGACTCTTAGATCTTCCGAATTCGAGTTCCTTCCACTTACCAGTTATAGCGTGGTCAGTGAACTCCGTGAGCAAACACTGCTTAAATGGTTTCTATTTATTATGGGACGTTATATTGCATTCTATATACTACATTGTCTCCAACTTCATTGCCGCTCAGTCTTCAACTGCCGCAGTTTACATTTTGTGTTAGCCATTAACACCGAATGATACCGCGGCTATTCGACACTTATGTAGAGGCACTCTGAAATCTGTGTTATAATTTACAATTTAATGAAAAATGGAATTACTAGCGGTTGCTACTCAAATGTAATACACTGAAATATGGCATTTTCCTCTGGTTTGTTTGGTTTATAGACGACTAAGACGAAAGTTGGTTGTTATGTATCAATTTTGAGGCCAAAATAAGGTACTTAGTAAAAGCCAGGCTGATCCATTTTATCTCTCTAGAAAGAGAAAATTATTAGAGGGTTTCTCAAACAACGAATCCTATATCCTATATAGCCATCAAAGCAACGGATTGTTAAAAAGATTTGATTGCACTTTTGAAGGATTCATTGAAATTGATAAGCAATTTAATAAATGTAACATAAGAGTTCGAGTAACAGAAAAAAATGGATATATACAACAACATACCATAACATACTGAACTCCACAAAAGGGTAACCTTCTTCATGGTTGCCTCATGCAAATATACTTCCTACAACAGCGATAAGGTTCAAACGAAAATACCCTGGCATTAAACAAAGACAAGTCTAAGTCTACAAAACCTTTATAAATAAAGTCAAGGACATTTTTATAGTTAGCTACAGGGCCGCGTTTAAATCAATTGTGTGATTTATACAGAAGAGCGACCGCTATTAAATTATAAGAAAATAATAATTATCACAAGCAAATAATATGGTAGGAATCACAAGTTAAAAACCATGTGTAATTACATATATATATATATATATATATATATATATTTGTGTGTGATTGTAACATGGGCATTTATAGAAAGAAGGAGTTATGCTTTTTTTGTCGCCTATGTCGCATGCAGACGACCTTCTAAGAAAAAATTTAGTTTGTCATTTTTAGCAGTCTCAAAAACGATGAATATCAACGTATTTCAGGGATTGTTCATTTTTACTACGAAAAAATCGTAGACCTTATTTAAGGCGCAAATATCGCAACGACAATTCATACGCCTGACAAAGCACATCTGAACACGATAAATGACGTCTATGCGTCTGTGTCAGTATGGTCTCCAAGTTTCTGAACAGTACGAACATTTAAGGAAAATTAGGCCTGTATAGTTGCACATGAAGCACATAACCTTACGCAATGAAGCAACGAATTATAATATTTATTATTCAGTACTCTAATTTGATTCTTTGACGCGTGCACCGAGATCTAATTGTGGAGTTGCTAAGATGTCTAAGCCTCGCATGCGGGTGTTACAGGGAATCAGTAGGTCCTTCAAGGTGTAAACAAAGCCCAAGGTGTGCGTACTCAGTACAACGCGTTTCGGAACCAAGAATGCCATATTATTGATCCCACACTAACCTTAAACGGGATCTATATTCAGGCTGGTTGAAAAACACATGGCATTTGTTTTTTGTATTGTTTTCTCTAGAGGACTTAGTTACTCAGAATGCATGTGCTCGCTTATCCTTAAACAGCGGGTTCGGTGGTTTGGCTTCACAAAAATCTATAGCTAAATCATAATGTTGATTCAAAACAAGGGCCTTCCAAATTTAATTCGCTGGGATGCGAATCAGTTGAGTATAGGCACAGTTTGTTTTATCACGAATCTCTCAGCTATCTTCCTCACATATACCGTCGGATACACCCTATATACCGTAAACATTACCACTATACTTCACGTGTGTCCTTTCTTCTTACAGAACTCTAACAAACCTAGACTATAAGCTCATATGTAGGCTACAGCATACATTATGTACATACTATCCATATCAGAATGTTACATTAGGCTAAGTTTGGCTACTTGTCGTATTCATGCTTATAAACTATTTTTTCATTAAAAAATATCTTATACAACAAATCTATATTCAAGTCGAGAATACCTCTATTAATGACTAAAGAGCAGCGGAAGTTAATTCCTTGATATGTCTGTAAGTGTGACCGTCGTTTAGTCAATAATATTAGATTATAGCGATGATTAAACACGAATTGTGCTATTTGTCGTAAGTTAAAATCATACATGACACCAATATTCACAGTCACTAGTCTTAAAATTTCATTAATACGCACAATAATATTATTACATAAGTCCAGTGAATTATCTAAAAGACGAAACATTTACATTTTTTGTCATCCACACAGTATGCGGGCAACCCTATATTAAAGTGTTATTTACTCTGTCCTTTTTTAAAACTTCATCGGCAGTCACAGCCAGCCGACAGCGAAAATTGTTCATTCTTCTTACGAAAAAACTGTCGATAATTTCCAGCCTACACAACCTGAAATACTATTTCATATCGCTTGTATACTGGTTTTCGGAGGTAGGCTGAAACTCTACTATGTGCAGTCACAAAAAAACCGCAGCGACAAATCATATACTGAATAAGGATTTAATAGAACACAGTGAATGCTATTTATGTATTTTTTTTAGGTATTGTCTCAGGGTTTTCGAAAAGTACGCTAATTTAAGGAACAGAATCTTTTTGTGTAAGTGCACAGATGATCTTTGACAAGAGCTGTTGTTGAGTACGCTGATCGGTTGAACAGTGTGGACGCGAAAATGTGGAGTTACCCAGATGCCTAGGTAATGCACCTAGGTGTTTTAAGAAATGGCTGGGCCCCTCAAGTTGTAGACAAAAGTCGAGTTATGCACACTGAAAATGGAGAATTTTAAAACATGGGTTCCCATATCATTGACCCTGAATTAACCGGTGTAAAACATTAGATCGTTTGCATGTAGCGTATACGTTACACCCGCCGGCAATATTTTTTCCAGATTCTGAGTAAAGACAAAGAACAGTGATGGGCTAGTGCAGAAGCCATGCACAATTTTCGAAAGGCAGTAGTGAGCGGAATATAAGGTTCCGTTGATTCTCACCCAAAATTTCGGATCAACCAGCTTTGCATCTACAATATTCTTGTCAACTTCAACAGAAACATCCATTAGCACGCTGTAGTTCAAGGCGGTTGAAGGCCTTTGAGAAGTCAAAGTACATAGAGCCAAAGTTTAGGCTTCCATTTCTAAAGTCGTTCTGTGCAATCAATACCATCTCTACGAATTGGGTTTCTGTGGGCCTGCTTTCCGTAAATCCGTGTCGGTGGTCACAAGGAGGCCCTCATCTGCCATGAAACCAGATGTAAAGCAAGCAATAATCTTTCAAACACGAGGCATGCGATGACCCTCTATGCAACAAGACGGTAATTATCGACGTCTGTTTAGAATCTTTTTATTGACTGGTGTGACTACAAATTCCGAAAAAAATAGGAAACTTTGTAATTAGCAAACTAAGGTAAAACCTTTTATCAAAAACATTTCAAGAACTGAGTCGGGTGTGGAGTTTTTTACGGGAATTTAGGTAAACGTTTGGTGTTCATGCTCCACTACAACGAGAGAGCAACTAATGCGAAAACTCACAAACTCGCTAAAACTCCCGTCCCTTCAAGGTTCGAAATACTAATGACTCTGCTTTAAGGCCATGAAAGGGGGCAAATACTAAACTTCCAGCAGTCACCAATAGCGATTGCTTTACTTCAGTCTTCGAAACAGCATCCGGTTCCTCGCCCCGAGGATGGCGCGAAAGTCTCCTGAATTCCCTGCACGACCATTCATTCTGCCACTCATTAAGTGTTTCCTGCCACTGTCCGATCCGGTTGATCGTCGAAGAAGCATGAGCTCCACTTTCTGATCACAAGTCTTATGGCACCACTTTGGCCAAAACGAGTACCGCTCCAGTCGACAGAGTCCTGTCAGACTGGCTTCTCTTGTCCGGACACTTCCCAGCGGTGTACTGTGCTGACTGACCGCCGCATCCCTGACGATGGTAAGATCGATGTATGACTCCTGTTTTCTCCTCACGAACGTTAGAGCACTCCGTCGTTCAGAAGAAGCAAATCATTTTGCGCCAGTTAGTCTAGCAACGCCCGCCCGCGGTGGCGTGTGCGACGGCTGCCCCAAGCTTCCCCGGTTATATTGAAATCACCTGTAATATACACTCTCTTAACCCGGTGTGGCGCGATGCTACCCGCGACAGCCTCCAGGAATCCCTTGAACTGGTCGAATAAAGCGCTCGGCGCAAAGTAGCAGGAGTAGAAGGCCCCCACTGCTTCCACTTCTATCTAGGCAAAACCCTCTCCGGACTCCTTACCCCTCATAGCCAGATTGGGTGCCTGGCCCGTCCACCATACAGCCGCTAAATCCGTATGCGTTCCCTAATAATACGATTTGCCTCGCAATGCGATAGCTTATTTTAGTGTTTGACACCGCTTTTAGTTCACCCAAATAAAAAAGATTTTGTAGAAATGAGCTTGCTCGAGCACATCAAAATTTTTAAATTGGTTTTGTAATGCTAATGAAATACCACTTGAAAGCTTCATGTTATTGTTTTGTTAGAAATTTAAGTGTTTGTAAAAGGTAGTTCTGTGAATGAAGTTTACCTTGAAATGAATTCCTCAAGTTTCCGTTTAAATTTAGCAACGAAAGAGCGCAAATTCTGAATATTGGAGGGTGGGGCATTCTAATTGTAGTGTTCCGATTACAAATAGAAGTTGACCAATTTGAATTAACAAATGTAAGCTGCTCACTGTGAGTCGCTAATGTCAGTCGCTGATTAAAGCCACATGTCCAATTGCAGAAGACTTTAAAGAAATTATGTTGGCCACAGGGTCATTAAGAATTTCTACGACAAGCAAACATACTGAGTAAACAAAGGAAGAGGGAGTGAGAGAATAGACGTGGTGCCTCAATTTTTACAAAAGCTTTTACCACGTGATAAATATGTAAGGAAAGCGGTACACTAGAGTAACCGTATTCTCTATTAGAAGGCGGGAGGTGTAATAGAACAGACACATCCGCGTATTATGTTACGTTTAAGGTCTTTAAAATAAGTCTCTTTAATAATGTTGCTATCACGTAATATCCCAAAGAAGCGAATTGTAGGTGAATGGCGGACAGGTTGCTTATATATACTTATGAGTAGATAGTTTATACTCTTTAAACACTACGAAGTTTTTGCCAAGATGGATATGAAAGGTTTTGGATTCACTACTTGACATGAAAAAATTTACTGAGTATAATTACATTTAGAGTGTCGTATGTAAACCAAGAAAAAGATTCTCGCCCTGTGCGATGGTGTGCGAATTACAACTGCAGATAAAAACATTTATATCATACGCTTTTTTGACGTTAGCAAAATGGTCAGTAAATGTTGACCCTCATCTTTTTTAACCAAGTTACAGATTAGCAGAACGATTGTTTTTTCCAAAACCCAACTTTCGAGTTCGAAATAATATTAAATTTATTGAAGTAGCCCAAAAATCATAAAAAATTGTTTTTTTCTGGAATTTTACGGTTGGAGCGGTAATTTAGATCGTTCTATGATTAGCAGTTAATAACGGGTTGCACCCTCGGGGGAATGATACTGTACTGCTTCAGATATTGCGAGAGGTTAGATGTCAATATTCATAATATATGTTAAGGGAATGGCAATAATCCAGTAATCGGCCTTATAACAATCAGCGAAATCCGTCTCAAACACATTGCTGATATGATTGTTTTTCGAAATCATTGTCAGAAACACTAGATGCCTCCTCTGTGAGCGTATTGTTGTCAATAACTGTATTACTAACATAATCATTGAAGCAAATAGTCAAAGAATTTTTATCAATAACAACAGTTCTGTCTTAGGTCTTCTATAATGGAGTAGGATGGAATTTTATTGAAGTAGCAAGCTATTTGGTTCAGCCCTGTAAATTCGTAAGGCGATATTCATTTCACGTACTATCTCTAATAAGCGAATTCAACATATTTAATACAGACATAAATACATGTAATATCATATTACTCAAATACAATCTAATTAACCATGATAAAAAAATTTTTCTATGTATGACTTTTAATATAGCTAAAGTCGCATGCCCAGACCTTGTTTATAGAGTCAACATTGCCTGTGAATGCATAGGATGAGTCTTATCTGTCAAAAATACTTAACTTACTGGCCCATCAGGACCCTGTAAAGTCGCTTCTTTTCGCCATTCGAATCTGAGTGCCTAAAGGCATGAAAGGTCTGCATCTTCTTAAATACCTGTCACATACAATGTCAATCTGTACAAGTTGTTCCACCGTAGGCCCTTCAACACTTTTGTTTTGCATCTCTTGGTTGTAATCGGCTCATATTTCTCCGTCGCTTTATTAGTCTTAACGCCCACCAAGATAGATTATGTATTTCGCATCGCTACGACAACAGAATTCGAGAAAAACCATGCGTTTTCTTTAAATGAAGACGGTAGAAAAAATTGCATGTTTTCTATTATGTAGTAGATGATTAAGTTCAGGTCTCAAGTTATTACATATAATCGACTTCTAAAATTATATACCAAAGTAAGAAAAATTCAGCTTTTTATGGGAGAGCGTTGGTAGACTGTTTCATAGAAACCACGTTATTTTAGAAACCGCAAAGAAGCGACTTATAGCGACTATTAGTTCGGTTACAGTAAAAATTTTCATAAAAAAATAAGCCATGTTTTATTATAAATATACTGGCCATAAAACAACCATAAATGTCGGGTAGAAAAAAATTAAAAGTGCAAAAAAATGTTGCGAAAAATATCCGTACGGAGAACGTTACGGCGGCGTTAGATGTATTGCATGCGGCCGAAATTCAAGGTTTTTTTTATAGCAGCGCCAGTAATGTATTCTGTAAACTCAAGTTTTAAGTTCAAAATCATTCCAAGGTTGTAGCTCGTACTGAGATTATAATATTGTGTCTGTGATACCATTGGGAGATGACGGTTTTAACAATCGAAAGTTTATGGACATCATCTAGTCTATCTGAATTTATTTCAATTTTGCGTTGTTTTTGTAATTCTTGTCTAATTCACCGTCCGGAAGCAACGTGGGGAGATAGGACGATTATCCTAAAGAGTAATAGGTTCTTACATGACCCTTCTTACATCCCCGAAAAACAGAGAACGGGACCAGTGGAGATAACGTTCGCTAATCATGCGTCAATTCAGCCTAGTGTAATCGCGTCGACATTTGAGTTAACTATCTAGTTTATCAAACGCGCGAAAGAAATCGTACTAAAAGTGAAGCAATTTCTTTGGAGATTCACAAAGGAAGTTCTAATCATGACCAATCATTAGTAAGTAGTTGCATACATAGGCCTTCCTTTTCGTCCTTAAGCATGAGATGTGACGATGTGGCGTCGTCAGAGAAACCGGTGGGTTTTGAGGACACTGCTGCTGGTAATTATCCTTGTAACGCGTCTAGTCATATGTCCGAAGCATGCTGCTGACCAAAACTCTCCGTTTTACAAGGTAGAAAAATAGCTATAGAAAGACATTACGAAAATGGGAAGGACTACGGCAAGGAGCAATAGTGTAAAGGTGTGCCTCTGTCACAGACCCATCGCGTCTGGAAGACTACTTCTGGTCTACCTCTGAAAATGTCCTAAGCTACAGCGATGTATGGTGACTAATTTATGTGCTAAGTACGTGGTAGGTTTTATCTTAGTTACTAGAAATGTGTGCGCCTGTTAAACAATGAATTCGCTGGCCTGGGTTTAATAGAGGTCCATAGCTAAGTCATACTGTAGAAATTTTACCCTCTAACCGTTATACTTGCCGGCAATATTTTTTCAAGGATGTATAAATACAAGAGCTACGCAGAACTCCCGAGGAGCAAAAGCCAGCGGAACTTGAGGTCCTATTGATTCTGAATAACTATCTACAATATAGTGCACTTGTCGACTTCACCAGAAGCGCAGGCTGACTTAAAACGGTCAAAGGTCTTAAGAAGTCAAATTAAATAAAACCAAAATTTATGCTTTTATCTCTAAACCATATCTAGTAGTTAACCATCCTTATGAGCGTTCTTAGGCGGATTGGGATCATTCCTCCTTTAAACCTATGTTGGTCAAGAATGCCAGCAAAAACGACCATTTTTCCATATGCAAGGCATGTAATAACCTTTTTTGCAATTGGACACCAATTTTCAATCTATACTTTAAAAGCCTTTTTATAAGATGGTGAACTACAGAGTACTATAAATGGTAAGCTGTACCTTCTGTACCTATAAATACTGTGCACAGATATATCAGAATGCAAGTTTTTTTTAAAAATACAGTAATCAAATCGGAAATGAGCCTAGATTTCGATTTAAACTCTGTCATATATTGAGTTATAAAATTAAGGAGTATATATTTTGGGTTGCAAAACAAAGGACCGATTTCTCGGTCGGCGCTGACTTATTCTAGCAGAGTACAAAAACTTTTAGCTTCTGTGTTCTCGATACGGCTAGCTTCTTTAGCACCTAGCGTTAAAAAAATTCGTTAAGAGCGGGCAAGTTTTGATTGAATTTGAAAAGTCCTTAGGCTTTCTTTCTAGTACGCAATGTTTTATGACACAGTTGTAAAATATCTCACGGACTTACATAGATCACCTGGAGGTAGAATTCGGGGTCTTTTATGAACAGTTTGTGAAGCGTGAGCCAACCTGTTTTTTGTACTAGCTTTACCTGTAATGGTGAATGAAGTCGCTTAAATTGTCCGAATCGAGTGCCAACCAAGCCTACACCAGTTTAGTTGAACATACCTACCAAAGTAAGCTGTTGAAGGCGTCATTGTTCTGTAAATTTTCCAAAGAAAGTCCTAGTTCACATGTTTAAGCGATTACCCCCCGAGGGCCCCCAATTAGACATACCAACAGGTATCTCTCGAGAGTCTATTCTAAAGCCGATAACCTCATCAAGACCGTGAGTGTCTGAGTGTCCATCTGGATACCTTTTTGACGGATTTGCTGCAGCTGAGGCCCAGTAACGGCTGAGAAAAAACGTATCTTGTCAGATAATCGTTCAAAAGGACACTCTGCAGTCGGAAAAAATGGGAGATCATTCAACCAGGCCTAGCCGGAGAATAAAATCAAACAGCTCATCCCGTGTACAGATATAGTGTAGGGCCCTTGCTGTAGACGCACCTGTACCTTGAACTTACGTCACCCTTAAGGACAGAGACTGGCTGGAACTACTTATCGCATTATTTCAGCCAGTTCCGTCTATGAGTCAGCAGATCGGGACTTCAGGTCTCGCTCCAATCCTTTCTTCTTCTACTGCAGTGTCAAGGCACCTCTCCCTCTCCTTTTTATTTGACTTTGAGCAGTTTTAGCTAGAGTAGTTTTAGCTACATTTACTTGCTATCGAGCTTTAGAACCTCGGACCAGGATTTCTCCCCCAAGATTCCCAGCATTTTGGCTCGCAGCAGTTGTACCTAGAACTTTCTTAAGCTTCAGGCAAGGTCCTGTCCACAGTCGTCGTCCCTTGAGCGCGGCTCACATCCATAAGGTAATGTCTTTGCGCGAAACTGCGGTTTTCCTTGTCAGGTTAGTGGTAAGTTTCTGCCTGTTAATGATTACCCTGAACCCCACAGGACGATCCAACCAGACAGAACGGGGGTTGTTCCCGTCCGCCGTCGGCGACAGCTAAAAAGAAAGTGAGCTGCTGTGAGCTAGGCGCTTGACGTTTCCAGCAACATCACTCATTAACGGCTGCGCCGTCTGGATGCAGAGATAGTGGACTTTTTGTGGCAGGGAGAGACAGGTCTGGTTCCTCCTGGTCAGCATAGCGCGGGTGGTGAGCGAGCGGCTTTGCACAGTCGTAAAGCAATAAAACTGGGTGTTTGGTGGGGTAATATTAAGAAATGAGTCAGGCCGATCATATGCTGCAGATGTAATCGGGTCGGAGATAGGGCGGACGCGTTGTTCACACTGCAAACCAGCGCACGAAAATGTTTCCGTTGTGGTGAGGTGGGACATTCCGCTAAGAAATGCAGGGCAGCAACCCCTCGCTACTTGGCTTGCGGCGTTGACGGGGCACGTACAAAAACGCTGTTAGGACCGGCAAATGTCCAACACCGAAAAGGGTGTACACCGAGCCAGCAGAATCGGCGGCCGCTTCTGGGTCTGCTGAATCTATAAAGAGGCCTTCAAAGGCGTCCGAGGAGAAGATGAAAGGTAAACAAGAGAATTTTAAAAAAGCCGAAATCAATAGTTCCGGGCGCCGAAAAATACTGCACAGCGCAAGGCAGGCGAGTCCATTCCCCAAACCAAGTAGCGAAGGAGAAGGTGCAGAACGAAAGAGAATATACCCGTGGCATTACCCAATATGCATGAGGTCCTGCAGATTAATCTCAGTCGCAGTCGGGGAGCATATGACCTGCTCAAGGCCGAGTACTTAGACTGGCACATCTCTATTGCTGTAATCTCAGTGGGCTGGGCGACTGAGTGGAGCGTACTGCATATGGAATTGCTCAACGATCATCAGTACGCTGCACTTTCCTTTAGAGGAGATCAGGATACGGAGACGTCGGTTAAGCAGGTAGGGTCACCCAGATGAGAAGTTAGAAGGTTAGATTGGGGGATCTTCGAAAAAGAGGCGTCCGCCTGTCTTGAAGACGGAAGCCGATGCGGGCTCAGAGGCATTTCACGAAGGCCGAAGATCACCTCCTCTACGAAAGGGCAATAGACCCAAAAATGGTAGTTGGAATCATAGGCAGGGTCAGTGCTAGGGCATTCCACGGAGAAGAGTGACTCACAGGCATCCGAAGGGCAAAGGGTCCATGTTTTGGTGGAATGAGGGTATCAGGCTTGCCAAAAAGGAACGCATAAAGACAAGGAGAAGGCTCAGCAACGGTAGAAATTATACGGAGTATGAGGCCAAGGAAGAGTGTCTTAAGCTGCATGGGACAGCAAAAGCAAGGCGTAGAAGGACTTTCAGGACATTGTTGGAAGGTACGTATGGGGCTTACACTATAAAATAGTCAATGAGAAAGGTAGAAAAAGGGACACCCTCTGTCTGTCGGGTACGTTTGGCGGAGATAGTACGGGACCTTTTCTCAATACAGGAAACTCTTAGGAACCTTAGGGCCGCTAGGACGTGATTAAGAGCGCCAGAAGGAGAAGGGTTCGCTTAAGTTAGTACGGAGGAACTCCGCAGGGTGCACCGGGCTGACCTCAGGTAAGACATGCGACCCAGGCGACACACCCAACGTGGCGGTCAAGTGGCTAGCCAGGGCGGGAAGGGAGGAGATCCTGGCGAAAATGTTCAATGAACTACTTCAGGAAAAAGAGTTCTCTAAGGTATGAAAAAGGTTGGCCTTTATCTCTATGTTTGAGAGGCCATTATAAATATATATAAATATATATAAAGATGTCAAGATTTTCTGCCTTTTTAATGCAATAGCAAGCTCTAGGAGCACATTATAAGAAAAAGACGGACGGATGAAATCAACAATTATAGATGCCTTTCCGACTCCCAATATGTTTTTCGAAAAGGTAGATCCTCATTCGAGAATTCGAGAATATGACGCACTTCCTGTACCTTAGGAAAAGTGCAAATTGCTCGGGGAAATCATGAGGGCGAGACAGACCATAAAGTCGCCTAGAAGACGGAACTTAGAAACCATAAGGACGGCTCAAGGTCGAATGACAAATCAGGGGTCTGAGGGGAACGAGGCCTGTAAGCGGTTGGATCTCGTTGCACCCAACACTCCCTCTGACCGGCTAGGGAGTACATGCGTTACCCCCGGATAAACTTTCAAAGTAATGTGATAGGCTTTCTGAGCCATCAAAACGTCTTTGCAACTGGTGAGGTGCTTCCATTGATGGAGCTTTTAACCCTATGGAGGATGACTGCTCCGTTAAGCCTTGTACTACCCTCGCGTCGGCCTCCAAGTTACGCGATACTAGCACTGCCCTTAAGGAACGCGATTTCTTGAAATTATCTGTGGCCAATTTGAGATACCGGTTACCGTGCTCGCCTATTCCTTCCGTGACAACTCCAGTTGCTCTTCAATGTTAAGTCCCGTCTCCATTTTTTTAATCCTCTCAGCCCATTGTGAACATTCCCTGTCTTTATCTTTTAGTTTCTTGTACTCCTTCACTTTATCCTGTATCGTCTTTAATCTCCTTTTGTCTGTTCTCCACTCTGTCTTTACCTGCTCTAACTGATTTTTAATAAAGGATACGAATTTATTTTCCTTTCAGTACTATGAAATGTAGTGTATTCTTTGAGGTTATTCTGCATAACACGTTGTTCACACCGCTTGCTGCCAATTTAGCTTCAATTAACTGCCGCAAAAATTTAATGAGCAACGATGACGGAATTTTTCAACTGGCCCCGTTCGTTGATAGGATGATTGAGCAAAATATACTCTTCTTGCATGTTGCGTCCGAGACCAACATCTCATTACTAAATTCTTCATAAAAAATAAGTAACATTTCTCTAAGCTGAACAATCTAATCTTAATCGTTTCTCGGTGCCCAATTGAAATATAGCGTCATATAAAAACCACACTGTAATTTTTTTGCACGTTTTAGATTGTACTTTATGAACTCAAAAGCAAAGCGTGTTTTGTTAGAGGGGCGTATTCTTTAGCACTCTATTTATATTTGTTCTAAAGCTATGGTGTTAAGTCTTGCCTGTGTTACGCGTCTATGCCTCTAGTTACAATTTACGTATATCCGATGGTTGTTTACGGCAAATATATAGGAACAAGCATTTTACCACAATGACATGATTATTTTAAAACTTGTTTGCAAACTGTAAACAAGTTTCATAGGCGACGTTTGATTCGGCAGTGAAGAGCAACTATTTCTCGACTTATTATTGATAGAACTGCGGTAGCTTATTGCCTATATAGTGGCTCCAGACCACTGGCTGAGCGGCAAAGTGTTTGAGATAAGATTTGATTGTGTGTCACGTCATGTCTACTGGCCCATGTGAAATGCGCTAATGCGTGCTGACGCTTTTCCTTTATGAGCTATTTGTAGTTGCTTTCTTGGGCATTCGGGTTGCAACGTTTATTGGAGGGATTAGCGGGGCATCTATGCGGGTGCTCTTGTCCTTGCGTGTACTGTGTTCGTTAGAGAAAAACATTAGGTTGACGGCAACGAGTACAGTAGCAGTGACACAGGAGCTTCGCACTATGGAGATTAGCCCCGTAGATTATTGTAGCAGGGCAAGGAGAAGACGCCATAGCAGACCAATACCAGCACCTAGAACACGGCAGAGAGATGTGCTGGAGAGAGTACCGGGGGAGTATTGCCTATTATCTTCTCAGTCAAGAAAACTTTTCTTTAGTGCAGAGTACTTCCAGTACTCTCTTCAATCTCCATGTTCAAGCAAACAGTTAACTATGAATGTACTGAACATTACCAAAGTTAATTCCAACTAATTTATAGATCCTAATCGTTCTTGGTGCGATACAATTTGTCGTGCATTGAAGAGAATATTGAAAACTGGTCTGTGAAATAAATTGGCAGTGCCGGAATCGCAAAGTAGTGAGTGTCTGTGAGGATTCAAATTGTGTAAAACAGGTTATTCGTTTTCCCATATTTCAGAAGTGTATGCGCTAGTTTTAAAGTGTCCGTATTGTGGGCTTTTGTTTATGTAACGTTTGTCAGCATGACATCCGTGCATTCCTCACTAAAGCGTTCTCCAGAACTGGAAGAAATTATCATGGATGCACCAATAGATTCCCTAGCGGTGGGTGAAGTATTCTATGCTGCTGTAGCAACTACAGAAATGGGTCTGCCGGTAGGGCAGTGTCGTCGTTGCTCCCATGTAACCGGCCTAGACCGCTTTCAGATGAGGAGGGTTTCCGAAGACATTGTGAGGTAAGTTTTTGGTAACGTTGTGAGTAAAAAGTGCAGAGATTATAAATATTATATTAACACTGAATAGTAAAAATAAAAAATAATAATAAAATTTAATTTTAAGATATTTGCACATGTACTTAAAGTATAGGAATTGCAGGGGATTAGCGTCGGCTTACTGCTCTTAAGTATCTAAAAGCTTAATCCTATTTGGCAGAAACAGATGTCAGATTTCTTCGAAATCTATAGGAAAGTATACTTTAGCACAAAGCTTGTTTCGGAATGCCATTTGGTAGTCACCACCTTTTCTCGTAAAATTTTTAGTTTTTTCTATACATTAAATTTCAAAACAATTGTTTATCACAGCGTTTTCTTTGTTGTGTCATTGGATATACGGTTTTATATTTAGTACTTAGTACGAAATTCGAACAACTAACCAACTAAATTTTATTTTTCCTGGTAAGAACTGTAAATTAAGAATAACGACATAAGCGCTTCATATCCTTGAGGAAAAAAGTCCGAAAGTGTCATCTGATAAATTTCCGGATTTCATATACAGAATGCCATTACGAGTATTAAAGTTGCAACCACAGCGCTATTAGGCATCTTTAACTCAATCTAAAAGGACTAAGGCTTCCTAACTAATATTGACCAAGTTTCTAAATCTATGAAATAGTATGGATTCTGACTCTCAATGTCAGACAACACAAAATATTACTACAATTAAGATTCAATGTACCACAGTTGAGCGAATTTAATTGATAAACACACCATATCCCGAATCATTTACATAAAAAATCGCTTGTAAGAGACATGAGTAAGATGTAAAAGATAACGCTCACAGTGCACTCCGAATTATAGGCATTGTAGACGGTACAAAGCACTCAATTATCCCTTTTAGTACAACTCAAATTATAGAAATATCAAAATATAGAAATGAAAAACTGTATGTAAACGACACCAGTCTATCTTTCATAGTCGCCCCATTACAGAGATCGAAAACCGCTCAGAAGAAGTCATCAGTTTATTATTTATAAAAGATCTCGAACCACGAACATTGAAACGCGCATGTAGTAACCTGGCTTCATAACATGCCCAGAATGGTAGAGATTGAAGAATTGAAGATATCACCCTAGTATCGGTGATGGCCAATTACGTGACATGCAGGTGATCGATATCGGAAGCCTTAGGAAGAAGACATCAGACTATTTTTCATAGCACACCTTGAACCATCGTCACTGAAATTGGCACATAGAAAATATCAGTCCGTACTTCATGGTACGTTCTGGACCATTAATATCAAAAACCGCACGTATAAGACACCAATATATTTTTCAGAGCACGTCCAAATTACGTACAAATCGAAACACCCATGTGGAAAATATAGCCTGTCTCTAGAGCATACACCGGATTATAGATGTTAAAACCGCATCTAAAAATAAAACCGCACATAGGTTTCTGATTCGCATGACCTTATTATCTTTAAGATCGCCGCATATCGTGAAAAAAACACTAAAGCACACTAGCTCTATAATTACAGGTGCTGTCGCACTTATATAAAGCGCGCTCTATCACACTGTGCAAACCAAAATTGGAAAAATCAATCGTGCCAGCGGGCAATTATGCAAACGACTTTAATAATTTTTTCCATATAGTAAAAAATTGTCAAACCAGCCTTTTGCGTGGGCTCTACAATATGTAAAAACCGTAGCAAAATTAGTAAACATCGCCGTGATGGACCAACAGACATTTATTCTTTGAAGAAGAAAAATAGAGAAATAAAGGTAGAGAATCATGCAAGAAAATTAAGTAGATAGAGAAATATAAACATAAAAATAGTAACAAACGAGAGAAATTCTATAAATAGATGCGATAAATCGATAACAAATGTATACCAGATAATTACATCAAACACATGCCATTATAAATTACAGGCGGCAATCGCTTGTCCCAGATGCCAATGCATTACTACGAAAGCATTCCCTAAACGTAAATCTACTAAATGGACGCCAGATGATAAGGCGCACAACGATTGACGAAGCTGAAACGAAAGAAATGCAATTTGAAGAAGGGAGCCGAGCTACTGCTATTCAGATCACAATTCCTTTTCTCGCTGCCGGGCTAGGAATGGTCGCCGCAGGTGTACTGCTACATTACGTGCTTGTGAGTTTATACTTTCTTATAATAACCGAGCAGCTTCTTAGATTTTTATATTCCGAGGTGAAAAAAACATTTTGTTTCCCGAACGACGGCAGTGGCCACTGACAGCCCACTGGCGAAGTAACATGTGTGGGCCATGAAGGCACTACGTTCCATTACTACAAACTGTACTCTTTTTAGCTCAATGATGCAATTTATACAAATGTGCTGAAGATGTGTGTTTTCATTTTCATATACCTTTGAACTTGGAGTTAAATTATCTTCATAGTTTTCCTGTACCGTAAAGCTAAAATAAAATGTTTTTTCTGCTAATTTATTTATTTTTTTGGGGAAATGGCAATTTGTTAAACGAGTTAGTCCGAAACAGTACTGAATATTATCTGACTGTAAGTGGACAACAATGACATGAAACATATTTCCTCGTCTAACGCCGAAGGCGCTAGGCCTATTATAATTCAATATAAAAATTTATATATCTACAAATCCACTTAGTCTATTTATCCTTTTTTATTAGTTCCGTATCCATCCTAATACAGTTAAGTATATGTCTATATGTATATATGTATATATGTATATATGTATATGCCGAGTATATGTTTATTTCTTTGTTTTCTCATGGCTTTGGTTTGGCACTATTTTTTCTTTATATTTGGTCTGGACATACGTGGGTTCCGATGATGGAAGGTTATTTGTAAACGTTTCATCTCCGTATTGCTTTTTGAGCTGTCAATTTGTTGACGACTTTTTAGCGATTTAAGTGAATTTTTTTAAAGTTTTTAATTTTGCTATGTTGATACATGTTACGTTTATGCAATATGTGTCTCAAAGAACGAATATACGACATGCAATACAAGGCCTTTTGTCTTAGTTCTCGTCACCTAAGGTTTTTACACATTTACTTAAATTTACATTACATTTTTACACATTTTTTAAACAAAAAGTTTTCCTTCTATGTGTTCCAAAACCTGTGGCATAATATCGCCAGAGTGAACATGAGGAAAGGTGGCAACAGGAAAAGAAAAATATGCTATGCGAAACCGTTCGGTAGTTTGGAAGAGCGATTCTCGATGGTCGGGTTTCGGAGTGTGCTGTAGATGACACTTTGGTTTGGGCGTACGATTTTTGATAATCAGGTTTCGGAATGTGGTGTGCGGAATATTTTGGTGGTTTCTATGTGCGGTCGAGATATACGTGTTTAAAAGCCCATTGTAGAGCATGGCTTGTACATGCAGTTGTCTATATTTGAGATTGTCTTTTTAAAAGTCCGAGGACATAAGAAGTCATTACCAGTGCCATCATTTTCGATGGCTGCAACAGCCATGGTAATAACAGCAGCTGATAAAGGTAGAAGACAAAAAGAAAAAAAACAACGAAATTTTTTATATGTTAAGGACGAACATGGCAACAAGTTGACAACAAGCAGCAACAAGTTGGACCGCTCAAATCCACCAGGGAAAAGGACTAAAGCGATTAAGACGTACACAACGCACGTACGTATCCAGAAGATGCACCGCGGGTAGGCTCGGGCGTCCCAACGGTGTCCTATAATAACAGTAGAAGAAATTAGCGTAGGTGACAAGCAAAACCAAAGTGATCAAACTGATCAAAGTTGTGCAGTTAAACCCAGACCGAGCAGGAGCAGTTCGCTGGATAATTTGAACGCACAACAAGGAGTAGACAAAAGTATTGCGCAGAAAAAATTAATGGGTAAGAGACGCCTGGAGTGATAAAGCTTGTAAAGCGGGAAAAGGGTGGGGAAGCACAAGTGATAGCACCAGCCAACGGGACGAATTCACGTGGATAACGATATATGGGTTAATAACTTTCTTCAGCTGTTACTTGTCACCTTTTACCTTCCCAAAGTAGGAGCTTCAGCTGTTCTCAGATGGGTTACAAGAAGAAACACTCCGAAGACACCGATAGTATAATGAATCGAGCTCGGTGGTTTGGCGGATTCGCACGCGTGCTGCGACCGGAGAAAACACGTAGGTGTACAGGTTCGATCTCCGCGGCTGCACATTTATATTTATGGGGTCTGTTTTACACAGTAACGCAAAGAACAGTACCATGAACGTTAAATATGGGCTGATGATTAGTCCCAGTTGAGCTCGGTGGCTTGGTGCATTCGTATGCGCCTTGCGACTGGAGGAGACACGTAAGTGCACGGGTTGATCCCCGCCGGTGCACATCTTACATTTATATGGGGTCCGTGTTACGAAGTAATGCAAAAACTGCTGCCGTGGACGTTAAATGTTGGCTATTTGGTCAACTTTAAGAAATATTTTTTTGATGATCAGTCCCAAAAAATAAAATATAAATGGTATAATAGAAGAATAATTGGCGGAAATTGGAAGAAAAACCCGAAGATGGCAGATTGTTCCCAAAGTAGCTACCACAAGAAAGCTGGTGAAAGGCGCATATTTTTTTAATTTTTTGTTTATTATTCCACTTTTGCGCTCATACAACTCAATAAATGGAGTCAGACAAAAACAATGTATTAGTAATTATTTCCATTCCTTTTATATAAGGATGCCACCGCCCACCAGTAATCGATGGAATAGCGGTGGAAAACGTCAATTTATATATATAAGCGATTACGGTTTACGACGGCCAATTTCAAAAATAGTTGGACCTCGTAATGATTATCTTATGGTCTGATGGCCTAACCGAAGTACATTTTACAGCTTGCTCGTGCATTATCTACCAAGTACGCGATAGTGGGGGACACGTGAAACACTATTGAAGACAAGAAATCTTGAGTTTTGTCATTTTTGGGCAACCTTTTGAAAATGACAAGTGTAGTTTGTATTAAATCACAGCTATTAAAACGTTATGTTGTGATTACATATTTTCGCGTACGTCTAAGTCAGGAAAATCGAGTTACACCATAGGTCAAAAAGCAATGCCATAAATATTAACTATTATGGTTTCTAAGATGGTTACTGGGATAATGTGCGCCTGTACTTCCCATTCTTGTTGGCTTATGGCCAGCCCTAAGAAGATAAAAAAAAAAGCATATTTTGGTGAAAACGGGGCTTGTGATAATCAACAGGAGCAATAGCTTAATCCCTTTTTTGTTACAGGATTTTAGGGCGAATAGGCTATTTCGACGAAACCGTCGTCGACAAAAGGGGAGCAGAGAGGCTCAGAAAGTGGAAGATGGCGAATAAATAGACGCGCAGCGATCATAAAGTTATAGTATTCCAAACGAGGCAGGAAGAAGGGCAAATACATCGGTCTTCGCCAGCCTTGCCGCATCGGGCAATGCGGAAACTCGGTAAGACAACACTTCTTGAGAAGGTGAATCGGATGTGCAGCATAGTTCACGAAGGTTGACTCCAGATAGATATTCTGGTTGACAGCTGTGAGGCAGCAGTGCTGCCAATTGGATAAACACAGGCAAAAAAGGGTGTACTGGTGGACTAAGGAGATAGGGGAGGTTAAAAAATAATAAATTCAGGCTATTACAAGGGCCAGAAGAAGAGAGGCGGATACAATACTAGCTAGGGTAGGAGAAGGGGTCGTACGAGGGACTACTGGCGACAAGCTGAAAAAAGTCTGAGAGAGACTTGGTACTGGCAAGTCGCCTGAGCCGGACTGAGCTTCGGCGAAGGTAGGCGGTTCGCCTGGTAACGAGTTTTCGGCCAGAAGAAATTAGGAGGTTGTTTATTAGGCTAATAGACGGGGCTAGTAATTAGACCAAAGGTGGAAGATGCTGAACAACCGACGGCCCAATGTCCTATTCGTTTACTGAGCGCCGCGGGCGTTGCTCAAACATGTCCTGCATGAAAAAGTTAGGGCTGCTATCTAGAAACTGGGGGCCCTCTCAAGCAAGCAGTATGGCTTTAGGAGAAATATGTCAGCGTATAAATCACAGCAAAGGATTTATAAAGCGGTGATGGACGCTCTCGAGAAAAAAATGATATCTCAGTATCTACAGGAAGTTCTGTCTAAGTACGTTTCAGACAGATTTTTGGGGATACGGGACCGGCAGCTTTGTGCAAAAATGTCGCAAGAATACATTCTAGGACCCACTTTTTGGAACTGAGCCTATGACGGCATTTTGCAAACAGACTTGCCGAACGGAATGGCGTAGCTTGCACGTACGAATAAATGACTTAACCTCAATGCTCAAGACCCAAAGTATGAAAATCTAAAACGTAATGCCGAGGGACTTTTAGCTAGAGTGGCAGAGTGGGTAGAAGGGCACCGCTTTAAGCCTCCTGCTAAAGACTGAAGCAGTGTTTCTGACAGGCCGAAAAAGGATGGGACTTTGTTTTAGGCTTTGACGGATGTTAGATGCAAGCTAAAAGGTATGTGAGCTACTTAGGATTCAACTGAATAAAATAGTGCAATAAAAGTGGAACATGCGGCATGTATGGCTGCTTGTACCGAACAGGTGTCGCTAAAAGGTCTAGTTAAAATACCCCAAGGGGGGCCCCGGGGGAGACGCGCCGGCTGCTGGCGGCAAAGGCTGAATCAATTGTTCTATACGATGTGGGGGCTGGCATGGCACTGAGGACGGTCAGAAACAATGCAGCGTTGAGGACGGCCCAGCGAGTACTGACTATTCGGTTGCCAGGGCGTATCGAACGGTGTCAACCAGACCCCTACTAGTTTTGGCCCTACTCTTACAATGGGATTTCTTAGGCGGTAGGAAGAGCTCTACGCAACTGGCAGGTAAAATAGACAAACTTTTTCGCAAGAAAAAGCGTTAAACGGCGGTGGACTACAATTTTTTTTACCGAACTTTAAAACCTAATAGGACGGATTAAGGTGAGGACTTAGCCTTTGCACAGCAAAAGTGCTATCGGTTCGCGGCAGGTTTTAAACATACATGGTCAAATTAGGAACTGTTTTAACATTACGTGTCGTGTACCTCAGGTGAGGTAGATAATATCGAGTACACGATACTCCAGTGCGCCCTTACAAAAACAAAAGCACAGAAGGCCGGCCAGTCTTTAAAAAAGGCAAATGTCTGTGAGAAGGGCAGTACAACATATGGTACAAACGAGGCAAACATGAGGAAAGGTAGTAAATCTCTTTGGGTTTTGCTATGGGCATGGTTCGTGCTTTTTACGAATGGTATCGGATGTTCATGCCTCGAAAAATACTGTGAAAGATAGTGTGCTAGCTTTTGCGTGCAGTGTTTCATGTACATGTTTTGAGGTGTGCTAAGAAGGGAGGATATTTTAGCCACTTCTATATACAACCTTAGATGATTTTCTTTCGGGAGGTGGTTTAAGACGTTTTCAATGTTCATATTTAGAATATGTACAATAGGAGGTATTTTAGCGGTTTCTACGTACAGCTTTTGACGTCTACGTTTAGAGATGTGCCTTTGATGATACCTTAGTTGCTTTTACCTACAGTTTTCAGCAAGCAGCAAAAACGCTAACTGAAGAAATTCGCATGTTTTGGTGGAGCTCGTGTTAGTTACGTATTGTACAGGAACATTAAATATCTCAAAAACTGTCAAAAATTGCTTGAATAAAATGCAAGAGCATTAAAACTTTTTTCATCGCTCTCTAATCTGTTGAATGAGCTACATTCTGGCTTTCTTTAAATAGAGGGAAAAGAGATTAGAGTTAAGATTCTGATATGTGTGCCCATTATAAATGTACTTTCAGAATTAAATGCTCTCTAGAAATCCAAAATTATTTTATTCAATAAGATCGATAAAAATGCCTTTAAATGTTTTCGCAGACACACAAAAAGGCAAATCTGCAGACACCTTGCATAGCTACGTTTATAAACGTAGATTCTTCTCTAATAAATTATATTTTGTGTATGTTATAGAAGAATTTATTGTGCTAATATTACCATCAAAATACCATTGTCTTAATTTAGATTATGTACGCTTTTGGGAGAAACTCTACTGCACTTTACCACGACCCTAATGACAATGTAATCGCTTTTCATAAACAGAACTGACCACAGAAAAAACCACTTCTTCCCTTCACTCTTCTCCTATTATTTGGTAAATTAATAACTTATAAACTTAAATAAATACAGCCTGATGATCAATGTAGGTGCTCTGAAATTTGCAACTAATCACAACAATGAATCGAGTGCCTGTTTTTTGTAGTTTTAAATTTGGTTATAATTTTATCAAAAGACCATATTTGTTACTGTGTATGTTATATGGCCTTTCTCAACTGGGAAATCAACTGACGTCTAATGGCTCAGTGACTGTTGACATAAAATGACGCTCAAATGACCAACAAACTCAAGCACTATTTGGGTCTTCTCAAAGCCCAAGTAAGCGATAATAAAGCGATGGCGAGTGGCAAGCGTTTGAAAGCGAGGGTCCTTGTGCTGAATGAGACCACCTCAACACACGCAACGACATGATTGACCTGGTGAACCCTGCACATGAGTGTATTGCTCTAATCATTTTGTAGACCCGAGAACACTGCAGCTAATGCCGAATACTTACGAAGCGAGTATCTTAGAACTTATGATATTTTGCAATAATCATAATATTTCCCTAGCATTGTTTTTAGTGATCATTATACCACCAATTAGGTGATGTTTATAATAGTTTCATGATTCCTATGTAAGCGTTCAATGTTCTCCAAGCCGAAAGGAAACTAAATTGGCAGTCTTTAAAAATAAACTTGTCTACAATGAGTTGAATTTACATTCTATTATTTATTATTCTAAAATTCTATTATTTTTGCTCTGTAGCTTTGGAAGGTGTTCCGAGAGGTAGGTACATTCATCGTGCTGGTTCCTGCCCTCCTTGGACTTAAGGGTAATCTAGAAATGACCATGGCTGCACGCATGTCAACTGAAATGAATACAGGCCGCATGGACACCCTTAAAGAGCGGTGGGTCCTTGTTTCGGGAAATCTGGCTCTAACACAGGTAAAGTAGATCGCAACCTCTTCGTGCAAATTGATATATATATACACTAAACACTTCACGCAACCATTCTGCGGGATGTATTTAAGTTTTGCGCACCGAACTTAACACACTCGCTAGACTAGATTAGACTAGACTAGAAACGGACTGCGAGTGAGATGGTTGCTATTACTAACAGCGTTTGCTTGAGTAGATTCTTTTCCTCAAATAAGTTTGTTCAAAAAATATATATACATATATAACAACGTCATTCGATTTCAACCACTATTGGAGTGTAAGTTAAGTAATCAATATATGTCTTTTTTTCTGGGTTATTCCAGTGTCAGGCGACTGTGGTAGCTTTCTTGGCGTCACTCTTTGCGATCGCTATGGAAGCTATTCAGGGACAGGAACCTGTAAGATTCGACCACAGCCTCCTTTTAACAGCGTCTTCTCTCATCACAGCTTCTGTAGCTTCTCTCGTTCTTGGCGCCGTGATGTCCGTTATAATAACCTATTCAAAAAAAATTAACATTAACCCCGATAACGTATCCATTCCAATAGCCGCGTCGTTGGGAGATATCATAACTCTTGCCTTACTAGCTGGTTCAGGAGATATCCTCTACAGTGCAGCTAGTTAGTATCACAACTCTATTCTATGCATTATTCTTATGGTTTCATTGTTCCATTGGCTAACTCTGTCTTATTATTGTAATTTATAGCAATTGTGTCAACCTTCAAACGAGGTTAATATTGAATTATAGAGAGTACGCAAGTCCTCCAAGCCGCCACTTCTGAAACATGAAAATTGCAATGATAAGACCGAAGTTCTTGTTCCTATACTGAATTTTCTTTTTCCATCTTTTGTATTAGCAGTGCTATTTTGGAAAACTTTAGATACCTGAAATATCAGGTACCCGTAAGGTTTAACCACAGTTTATAAAGTTTTTATTAATAAGCAACCTTTTATTTTGTTGACACTGGTGGTAGTGTTATAGCACAACGTATAACCCAAGTCATGCAATCAAACCCCAAACAATTGTAAACTGGACTTGGAAGTTGTGGCAGCCGGCACTCTTATGGTGTCTTTTACCTACGATTTTCGATCTCCATAAAATACTCTATTCTACTTACGGTTTATTGTTTATTATTCGGATCAGCAGTCTTCATTAGTTAAATTTTTTTTGAATGTGTTTATTTGCATTTAATCGAATGAGTCAAAAAAGGCTAAATTTCTGAGAAACACTTTATGCGTCGGCTGTAGTTTCTTAATTTATAAATCAAATAGCAGTTACACTATTATTAAATTACTTGATTAAAACTTTTATCAGAGTAATTGACTGAACGATTCTGAGAGTGATAACGAGGATCACTCGTGTAAATTCCATCAATAGAGCAATATAAGCCAAATATATATAACAATAAGCCAAATAAGGCAATTATACAAATAATGTAAGGTCGTTATGGTTTCAGTTTCTCAATTATATTTTATCGAATAGAATAATAGATTAATTTTTGAAGACACAAGTTACAAACAACTCTTGATGCATTCGATGATGAAGTTGAGTTTTTAGTTGCCCATAGTACAATCAATACAGTTGTAAATAACAAGCAGCAATTGTGCATTCTTCTATAACAATTGAACTACAACGCCATTTACAAGCTCAAAGAAACCAGCAAGGGCTTCCATCCAAAGGATATAAAAAAACGTCAATTTTGTTTTTTACTTATGGCAATGACATCCTTCTCAATAACATTGTTGGAATTGCCTGGTTACGAATTTAATATATATTATAAAGATGATAAAAACATACAACTAGGAATCGAGCATACTAACATTTACGCCACCTTAAAAACAAGCGCATATTATTTTCTTGTGTATTGCAGCTGACGTGCGCCTGCACATATGTATTGTGATCTTCTTCACTTTGTTCGTTCCGTTGTGGGTGCAGATAGCTCGTGGTAATATCTACACTCGAGATGTACTAGGCCCGGGGTGGGTGCCTATTATTTCGGCTATGTTTATCTCCAGGTATTTTTCCTCAGCCTAACTACTCTTTTTCAACATTTTGTAAAATTGAGTCATCTTATTGCGACACTGTTGATAGCTATGATACTCACATAGAAAATATAATAGCAGTATTTAAAGGTTAAGGCTTTTAGAATAATAATAATAAAATAATCCGGATCGTAGACATCGACAACAATACGCAAAAAAACACCAGTGCCTCATAGTACACGAATCATAAATATTAATGGGCGCACGTAAAAGAGACCAGTCAATTTCTCATTGACTGGTCTCTTTATATACAGGGCTACAATCTATTCCTTATAGGATATTTCAAGTTATATCTATAGGAAACCGTACGTAGAGCTCATTAACTTATTTATGATGGCAAATGCTGAGCACTGACATCGGACTCCAGATGTGAAAGAAACGAGTTAGTTCCATATAATACGTTTCAAATCATAAATATAAAAAAACACACATTGGCAACACTAGCCTATCCCTTGTAGAAAGCCCCAAATTATAAATATCTAAAACCATAGATGGGAGGCATTAGCCTGTTCCTTATAGTATACCCAAATCATAAACTTTGACAGCCGCAGGTAGAAAACATCAAATTATACTTTTGTCACGCAGCAAATTAAGCACATAAAAAACCATAATAACCATATATGTCTAACAGTATACTTCGAATTACAGCTATCGACCATTAAGAAGACACCACTTTACCCTTGATAGTAAGTCCTGAGTAATAGACATTAAAAAATACACGTGAAAGGCGCCAGCTTAAACCTAATAATACGCCGAATCGAAGATCACACGATAAGATCCACACATGGAGAACCAATTTGCCACAGCCTAAAACATAGACATCAAACACCGCACGTGGAACACACCATTACAGCCCCCATAATAATAGCCCCACACTCTTCAAAAAATCTCCCGACAACGAAAACCATGCATAGAAGACCTTACGTATCTCTTAGGATCCATCCGTAACCACACACATCAAACTGTCGCAAATCTCACTTAAAAAATACCAGTCCATATTTCATAATAAATCCAGAATCATGTACATAAAAAATCATAGGTAAAAATATTAGTATCTTCTTCACAATACAAATCGAACTACAGATAATCAAAATTACACATAGAGAACCCCAGGTGTTCTTCATAGTGCATTCCAAATCATGATTATCAAATTTGCATGGCACCACACGAGTTTTACTCAACCCTCTAGATATAATAGATATTGAAATGTGCTTCATTAAGACATCCAAAATCAGACCTAGAGGACACAACTTTGTCACTCATGTACATCTAGAATCACTCACACCGTACGTAAAAGATGCCAGTGTATATTCATATTACGGTATATCCTGAACTATCGACATCTAAAATTGCACGTAAAGGCACCAGTCTATATACCTATTTCCACAGTACATCCCTCAGAGCGCTCGCTAAATGATAGACGGCCCATAATTCATATTCACGCAACTAGGTATCGAAACTAGTGAGTGATTAGCTATCGACCTCGAAAACCGTACGCAGAAATATACTTTATAAATCGTAAAAAATAACGCATATTGTAAACTATGCGTACAAGATAGCAGTATCCTTCATAGAATACTCCAAATTATGAGTATAAAGAACTGCGGGTAGAAGACATTGTTTTATCCTCTATTACACACTCCGAATCAGAGATATCGAAAACTGACGTAGCAGACATGAATTTATCTCTCATTGTATATTTTAAATCACAGACATCGAAAACTGTTTGAAAAAGCATCACTCTCTTTTGCAGAGCAACTGCAAATCACAAACATCGATAATTGTACATACGAGACTGTAAGAAGAAATCGTTAAATTATTCTACAGCGCATTATAACTCATAGCCTAGGATCCCAAGAGGTTTGAAATCAATTGCATACTCTAAAGATTAGGCATCAAAAACGAAAACACCACTTTATCCCTTATAGCCCACCCCAAATTATAGGCGTAAAAACTGCACGAAAAAGACACCAGGCATACTCTATAACACACCTTGAATTACAAATATCGATAACCGTGCATATCCCCTTTAGTACATGTTCTTACATGTCTATTGTTTGCGATAGACATGTAAAAATGTACGTTAGTCTGCTTTTATACATTCCAAATTACTTGACATTAAAAACTGCATGCAGCAGATATCAGTGTATTATTCGTCAGAGCATAGAAAACACCACTTAATATTTTAATAATAATAATACACCCAGAATCATGAGCATTGAAAACTACACCAGAAGACACTGGTCTTTCAGTTCTTGTAGTACGCATTGTCATATAATATATATATATATATATTAATAATAATTATAATATTTACATATGTATATTTTAGTCTGTTTTCAGCAAAATTAAGACACAAACTACATTTGCTGTTTCAGTGCGGCCGGCTCAATTATGAATATGCATGAGCACCTTTTTCCACGTCTTCCACCTCTTCAACCAGTCATTGCTGGGGTAGCCGGTAATCTTGTTGCTACTCAGTCTTCCAGAATATCCACATTTTTGCATGCTCACTCCGAATTCGATGCGTCACAGGCAAGGCATACATTGTTACAAACAAATGTGTGTAAATAACATTCATATGGCTATGTACCTGAAAAAATAATGTGTTGTGCTTCTTTTGATGAATGTAAAAAAGTGAATTGGCACTTTACGGTTTCTAAGATATCTTTGCCAGCTTGTTTCCTACATTCGATAAGCCCACATGACTTACCAAACTTCATTATATAGTGCTGCTTTTATTAGAGAAGTGTTAGGCAATATGTACAATCCCCATTCAAGCCAAAATTGGTGCAGAAACTTTACGCCCATTATACAAAGGCGCAACATTCCATCGATAATTATCAAAAGAATAATAAACAACTATATTGGTCGTTCACTGTGATGGGAAAATGATCGCAGTGCTGTTAACGCGCTGGCAACCCGAACTGAAAAGCAGGAGTAACGCATACAAAACAACGAAGCTGTCATTACTAATGACTAATTACGATAAAAATTCCAACACTGATAAACATAATTATGTCTTCAAACATTATAGAATATATTAAAACTTACATAGAGCTAAGTTGTTATGCTGTTACACATGCTGTTACACTGACTCGCTAACTATATTAAGACACGAAAAATAATTCCTTATTTGATTGTTCAAATGATGACACACAAATTCCTTGTCAAATCAAAAGTTAAAACGAATACGATATATTTAGAAAATTGATAAGTTCGTGTAAGGCAGCATCAAGAATATTTGCGTATAGTATTATTGAAGCAGTTAAAAATTTAGGCCTTTCTACAAGATTTAGCTATTCTATTGTCGGCAACTTACTCTAGAGAAACAACAGGGTCATTATCATATCGCTGGCATCTAATATAGCACATGAATAGAGCGAACAAGTATGTGAATAACAGGTACTTTGACATAAAATTGTGTTGTTACAGAGTTATCCGTTCAGTAGCTGATCATTTCGGTAATATATGCGGTAGTAAGTTAGCCATCGGTTTATATGACTCCTAATAGAATCGTATGCCATTCTTGTTTCAGATATGCGTGGATCCAGTTTCGGTTTTTTTTAGTAAAGGACGAAATTCACGAACTGCTCGAATACTTCTGTCTTTAGTGATTCCTGGACACCTGGTCTTCACGTACTTTCTCTCTCTTTTTGTTGGACATCTCAACTTGACTGTACCATTTCTTAGTCTGTATCTCTTCTGCGCTCTACTGCAGGTATTAGCTCATCAAACTGAATAACCAAATACTAAACTAATAAATGAGTTGAATAATAATTAGCTCCATACAGATCGTCGAAGTAAAATGCTAATTATCCTTAGCTAATTCTTTATTTCGAAGCTTTTGTCCCTGCTATACAGTTATGCACTGCAGCCTTTGTACACTCGTAGTTCATTTAGTGCATGCTTATATTACATAAAACCTTCGAATGTAATTATTAAGAGACTCAAGATCGACGACAGACTGCATATATAGAAACATTTTAGCCTGAATAGCTCCTTGTTTGTCACTTCGTTTTTTGTGTCAATATTTTTTGTGGTATATTAGAGCATAGTCATAGACATCTTCTTAGAATATTCTTTACTTTGAGTTTTTAAATTTTTGGAAAGCAATAAAAAAGCAGAACTATAGTCGTTCTCTTGTCCAATTCATTAATATTAAATAAAATAGTTTTACTCGTTAAAAAGACTTAGTCCGATACATTTGTACAACGGATCATGATAAATTGATAGCTTGAGCTTGATAGGGTTGCATTTTTTGTCCCATAAGAGAGATTGCTTTACTATTCCGATAGTACTGCGAAACGGCAGATTCGAAAAAGAGCATTCAAGCTTCACATGCAGAGGCTATTTCTGTTGGAACTTTTCTAGGTATGTTGTGTAGCAAATTTTATTACTAAGTCTCAGCTGTGATTGAAAAATCATCTGCGTAAATATCTTGACAACGGATGAGCAGCCTCTTAAACGAAGCACGTCGTCGTTGTTGATTTGAATAATTACATTTTTAGATAACTCAACAATGGTATTTTTAAAGAAGTGTTCTCAGTTCTTAAAAGGCTTGAATCTAGCCTGTTATCTAAACATAAAATATTTTAAAAATATCAACACATGCGAAATTATGTAAAATATTCTCTAGACTGATTCTAGGTTTTCTGTGTCAATTAACAAAAAAGCAAACACACGACTGTTTTTTAATTGATAAGGGATTTTTAGGTTTGATGTGACAGTTATAAGCAAGGTGTAGCTAAAAAACACTATTGTGTCAGATACTGTATTCCGGGCTTTGGTTTCTTTGATTGAGAGGGAGAGAAGCATGGTGGCGACGCGGCATCTTTATATAACTGTTGTACAATGTTTCTACAGTCAGAATAAGGATAGTATTGTTCAAGCAATTTCCGCAGAACTGGCGGTTATAAAAAGTTTTCAGGTTTACCGAGAATTGCCAAACGGCATATAAGCAAAAATTTTAAAGTACTTTGGCTGAATCTCATTGCCGATTACGTTGCCGTTGTATTTATTATTGTCGACTACTTCAGTGACAACTTGAAAGTTACGCTAAGGTTAAACTGGCTGTATCACAGTCTTTATATTTTTAAAGTGCGAGTTGAGATATGTAGATGCTATAACTATGAACCTTTGTTTAATGATCTACCCATTCGGGGGCTCTATACTAATTTGATTTAATGCAAGAGTCAGGAAAATATGCTTTTTATTTTTATAGTAGTTATAATAGCATGGATGCAACATTTTCAGGTAACTGTTTTGTTGTACTTAGCGCGGTGTATGGTGTTTTGGTTTTGGCAAAAAGGGCTTGATACCGATAGCACTTCAATACCATACCTAACTGCTCTCGGTGATCTGCTAGGAGTATCTCTTCTCACTCTGTGCTTCTACGCGTTGCGCTTCATGGACGACCCAAACGCTCTTCCTAATTTTCAACCTCATTCCATCGACACAGCAAATTTTACATCAGCTGACGTTGGGCAACTTATGGAGTCGTCATCTGCAACGCCAAAGGATCGCTTTTAACTGCTACTAACTATTCAAATTTACTAAATTCAAAAGTATTTAAAAATTTTGGGGTTTGCTGGATTTCTTGTCCAAATAATGTGCATCCCGTCTTAATGTAAAAAAAGTGCTCTAAGAATTTTAGGAATGTTGATTTATTCAGTTGACGAAACGCATATTTGCGCTATCATTTTGTAATTGCTTAAGAAAGTATTATTTAAAAGTATTTTAGTTCGTTTATCATCTGGAGACATTTCTGAGTGCCGTTCTGCTGCAAATTAACATTGAAATAATGACGACAATAATGAGAAAAAAAATAGAACTAACACTTGCACCTCAGCGCCGATGCTCCAGAACTACAAATCTACTACATTATTTGATTTAAAAAAAACCTATGTTAAAATACCCTTACAAGTACTACTTAGCTATGGAATTACTAATTACACTAAACAGGCTCTAATTTTCAGGCTAGACTAGGATGCAAACACGGATGCAAAAGATAGCTATAAGATAGAATTAATCACAGTTCTTCTGTTTCTCTAGCTCAGATTGGTAATTGCATTAAAGCATCAAGCGTCTTGGCGTACAAATAAACGACAATGTTTACCTAACGCAATGCAAGTATATTCCGTTACAGGCGTTTATGAAAGCAAATGTGTTGGATTATTTTTCCCTTTCATTATAAGTATAGTATTTTCATATCAACACATTTTAGTTGTGCGTTGTGTTTGCTTCAATTATATATTTTTATTAGCAAAAATAACAAAGTAAGTATTGCTTATCTAATTTTTTTATTGTTTTCGTATTAGTTAGGAGATTTTTAGAGTAGCGAGATGGCGTAACCAGCTTCATGGAGTATGGCATAGTGTTTTTAAGATCAGACATTATTTATTTTGTGCGACCAAAAATTTGATTGTTTTGAAATTTGTAAATCCGTAGTTTCGAATAGCATCAACATCTTGAAAAATCTAACAGCATTACTTATGCGTATTATATTTTACAGCTTTAGACCTTGCAGGATTATTACACCGGTATCGGTAGACTATGAAATATAAAAAAATTATAAAAAAATTATAGAGAGTTTTCTTGATACGCTTTTTAACGTTTATGGTATTCGTATTCATACGACTGGTTTCTCTGTCTTTCGATGTTTTCAATCCGGATTACGCTATAAAAGATAGTCGAAAATCTTCTATATACGGTTTTTGAATACCCATGATTCTAAATATGCAATAAGGCATATTTTGGTGTCTTCTACAGTTATAGTCATATACAACATTAGCGTCATATACAACAAAAACTGCACGTAAAACGTACCATTTGGAATGCTAAAAATTCCTTTCTAAAATACAAGTTTGTCGTTCAAAACACATTGCCAATCATAGACATTGAACACCGCACGTAGAAAACACGTGTTATAAACATAGATATCGACAACCATGCGTCGAGGACATCAGTTTACTTTTTCATGGTGCACGCCGAGTTATAAGTATAGAAAATCACATGTAACTGACACTGATCTATTTTTCAATGCACAGTTAGATTATAAATGTCAAAAGTTTCCAAATGATAGACATTGAAAATCGCAAAAGAAGTAGAATATAGTACTAGTTTGGTGCCATAGTACACCCCGAATCATGGAAATTAAAAACCGCATTCAAAATTCATTACTTTATCCTTCATAGTGCACTCCCGTCACAGGCATCAGAAATCGTACGTACAAAACACCATTTTATACCTATAGAATTTATCAATTTTAATCTTTTTATCTCCCGAATCATGCATATCAATGATCGCGCGTAGAAAACAGCAGTCTTCATAACAAGTTGTCCTAATATACCGATGGTGTTTTTCTACCTGCAGTTTTCGATGCTTACGATATAATTTTTATCTATACTGGCGTTTTCCACGTGTGGTTTGTCTTTGTGTGATGATGATGATTTAAAGCATACTATGAAGAACAGCTGGTGTCTTTGACATGGAATTTTCGATGTTTATTCGGAGGATATTTAAGAGTACCCCGGTGCTTTTACGCGCGATGTTTAATGCTTATTATTTAAAATGTGCAATTATATATAGAACGGTTTTTCAGGTACGGTTTTTAATGTCTATAGTATTCGTATTGCTGATGGTTCTTAGGCACAATTTTCGATGTCTTTAGTTCAAATTATGCTATATATAGTTATAATATAGTTAAATGTCTTGTATATATGGTCTTCAATATCCATGATTCGGCATCTGCAATAAAAGATATTCTTGGGGTGACAACTTCCGCGTGTGGTAGCCGATGTTTTTCCGACTTTCTGACGCCCATGATTTGAGTGTTCTTTAAGAAATAAAGTCGCGTTTTCTACGTGCATAACACCAAGTTGTCCTAATACACCTCGAATTACAGGCAAGAAAACCGTACGTAAACGTCACCATTTTTGATGCCTACTATGCGACAATGCTCGACATTTATAATAAAAGTCATTTCATCGTAGACTTTGTGTCCGTAATCAGAATTGTGCTCTAAGACATAAACTGGTGTTATTTACGTGTGGTTTTTGATTCCTAGAATTTGGATTGTGGGTTAGAGCAGATCTTATAAACGCGGTTTTTCGATGTCTCGGTTTCGACTGACTGTAAAAAAACCTTAACGGCTTTATCTACAGTTTCTAAGATCTACAATATAAAATGTACTATTCAAGATAGATCGGATTCTCTCATGTACAGCTTTCGATGTTCGTAACTAACAATGTGCGGTTTTTGAAATCTGTGACTCAGGGTGCGTTTTGGAGTGTCGAGTGATTATTTTCGGTGCTTTGGTTGAATTTGCAGTACTATGAATAGGAATAAGCTATGAAAGATACATAGGTAATTTTCACGTGCAGCTTTTAATGTCTATTATTCAGAGTGTGCAACAATTGGCGCCGTTTTACGTACAATTTTCTAGTCTATAAATTACGAGAATGTGTGCTAACTGTGGTACGATATATAAACTAATAGCTCTTCATGTACGGTTTTTGATGCCCATGATTTGAGGTATAGCTTAGAGATAATGCAATTTTTATGTTTATAGCTCGGAATATACAGCATATTCATACAACATAGTTTATTTTAATTTGCCGATTGTTTTGAATGTCTACTTGGAGGATTACTATGGATTGTTTTACGTGTGGTTTTGGATGTCTATGGTACGATTTTTATGTGTTTAATTTTTATTTGTGTTATTTTTTCTAAATGTGGTCATCTGTGTATGATCCGATGTGCATGTTATAAATATGCTACTGGTGCTTTCTACCTGCGGTCTGAAGATCCGAAATTTTGGTGTAAAAAGTAAACACTGATTCTTTACATGCTGTTCTTGATGCTCATATTATGGGGTATGCAGAGGGTGTAGTGATACTTGTGTGGCGTCTTTTACGTCCAATCTTTGACGGCTATGAGATAAGAGTGCTATAAGAAATACACTGGTTTTTTGTCCGGTTCTTGATGTCGACATTTAATATTATTATGAAGGATAGAAAAATGCTTCAGCTAGGCATAGACCACGTGCAGCTTAAAGTATATATATATATATATATATATAGCCACTGGCAGCTTTCCTCCATACTTTTTGAACACACCAGAGCATCAGAGCAGGATCGTAGCCATCAACAAATCCCTTTAAAGTTTTCACTATTTTGAGTTTTTAAATTTCTAAAAAGTTTCAACAAAGCAGAATTATAGGTGTCCTTTTAATCTCGTTTACTAATATAAAGCAAAATAGTTTAATTAGTTGAAGAACTTACGCCAAAATATTTGTACATAAAGAAATAAAAAAAAATGTCAAACTAGGTAAAATATTCTCCAGCTAACATTCTTTCTATTTGGTTGTTACTACTAGTAATAAGTATTATTATTATTAACATAAGTGACCTTATTCTCCTCTAGTCTTAACGTATTTCTAGTAACTTACTCAATGCTTAGCATGCATCTCACCCACAGTCTTGAGAGACGAACTAATTTCTTCAAGATGCAGTTCTTTTATTTTTATGGTGTGGTGTATGCTACGGAGTATATAATGGTGGGTTTATGGTAGGTGATAGTTGATCTTCATAAGTCGGACTATTTTTTTATGCCTATGGCGTGACCGTATTTCAAGGAATAAAGTCGCGTTTTCTATGCGTGATTTTTATATATTGAGGCGTGTTATGAAGAGTAGACAGATGTCTGTTTTATATTATAGAGACAAGATTATATCTACGTAAGGTATACTAAGAGCTTTTACGTACGGTTTCCGATAGATATGATCCACACTATTTTTGAAATGTGCTATGAGGAGCACTGCTATATCCTGCTTATAGCTATTAATGTGCATTAATTTTGATAATCTATGGTCAAAAGACTGGTGTGTCTCTGCATGTGATTTTTGATACTTACGATATAATTTTTCTTTGACTGGCATTTTCTATGTACGGCTATTTTTGTGTGACGATGTTGATTTAAAGCATACTATAAAAAATAGCTATTATCTTCTACATAAAATTTTCGATGTTTATTCGCAGTATGCTTAAGAGTACCCCAGTGTTTTTACGCGCAATTTTTAATGTTTATTATCTAAAATGTGCAATTATAAGTACAACGGTTTTCCAAGTATGGGTTTTAATATCTATAATATTCGTACGACTGGCTTCTCTTACGTGCAATATCGATATTTTTAATCCGGCTTACGCTATAAAAGGTAGTTGAATGTTTTGTCTATATGGTTCTTAATAATTTATATTCGGAATGTGCGATAAGGGATATCCTTAGGGTGATGCCTTCGACCTGTGATAATTGATGTTCATAAGTCGGACTGTTTTTTGATAGCTATAGCATGACTGTATTTCAAGGAATAAAGTCGCTTTTCCTATGTAAGAATTTTATATATTGAGGCGCGTTACGAAGAGTAGACAAATGTCTGTTTTATATAATAGAGACAAGATTATACCTACGTAAAATATACTCAGAAGTTCCACGTACGGTTTCCGATGGATATGATCCATACTATTTTTGAAATGTGGTATGAGGATCACTGCTATCTCCTACTTGCAGTTGCTAATGTGCGTCATTTTTGATAATCCATGATGAAAAGATTGGTGTGTCTCTGCATGTGATATCGATACTTACGATATTTAATTTTTTTGACTGGCATTTTCTACGTACGGTGGTTTTTGTGTCACGATGTTGATTTAAAGCATACTATAAAAAACATCTATTATCTTCTACATAGAATTTTCAATGTTTATTCGAAGTGTGTTTAAGAGTACCCCAGTGTTTTTACGCGCAAGCTTAATGTTTACTATATGAATGTGCAATTATAAATAAAACGGTTTTTCAAATACGGGTTTTAATGTCTATAATATTCGTACGACTGGTGTCTCTTACGTACAATGCCGACGTTTTTAATCCGGCTTACGCGATAAGCGGTAGTTGAATATTTTGTGTATATGGTCTTCAATATCCATGATTCGGAATGTGTGATAAGGAATATTCTTAGGATGATGCCTTCGACCTGTGATAACTGATGTTCGTAAGTCAGACTATTTTCTTATGTCTATGGCGGGACTGTATTTCAAGGAATAAAGCCGCGTTTTCTATGTGCGATTCTTATATACTAAGGTGCGTTATGAAGAGTAGACAGATGTCTGTTTTATATAATAGAGATTGTACCTACGTAAAATATACCCAGAACTTCCACGTACGGTTTCCGATAGATATGATCTACACTATTTTTAAAATGTGCTATGAAGAACACTGCTATTTCCTACTTATAGCTACTAATATGCGTTATTTTTAATAATCTATGGTCAAATGACTAATGTGCCTCTGCATGTAATTCTTGATACTCACGATATAATTTCTCTTTTGACTGGCATTTTCTCCGTACGGCTGTTTTTGTGTGACGATGTTGATTTAAAGCATACTATAAAAAACAGCTATCATCTTCTACATAAAATTTTTGATGGTCAATCGGAGTGTTTTTAAAAGTATCCCAGTGTTTTTACGCGCAACGTTAATGTTTATTATTTATAATCATAAATAAAACGGTTTTTTATGTATGGGTTTTAATATCTATAATATTCGTACGACTGGTGTCTTACATACAATGTCTTACGTACAATGTCGACGTTTTTAATCCGGCTTACGTTATAAAAGATAGTTAAATGTTTTGTTTACATAGTTTTTAATATTCCACGTTTGAAATGTGCGATGAGGGATATTCTTAGGTTGATGCCTTCTGTGATAATTGATGTTCGTAAGTCGGACTATTTTCTTATGCCTATGGCGGGACCGTATTCCAAGGAATAAAGTCGCGTTTTCTATGTGTGATTTTTATATATTAAGGCGCGTTATGAAGAGTAGACAGATGTCTGTTTTATATAATAGAGACAAGATTATACATGCGTAAAATATACTCAGAACTTCCACGTACGGTTTCCGATAGATATGATCCACACTATTTTTGAAATATGCTATGAAGAACACTGCTATTTCGTACTTATAGCTACTAATGTGCATTATTATTGATAATCTATGGTCAAAAAACTAAAAACTGCATGTGATTGTTGATACTCACGATATAATTTCTCTTTTGACTGGCATTTTCTATGTACGGCTGTTTTTGTGTGATGATCTTGATTTTAAAGTAAAAAAAAACTGTCGAAAACAGCTATTATCTTCTACATAAAATCTTCGATGTTTATTCGGAATATGTTTAACAATACCCCGGTGTTTTTATGCGCAACTTTTGATGTTATTTAAGATATGCAACTATAAATAGAACGGTTTTCCAAGTATGGGTTTTGGTATCTATAATATTCTTACGGCTGGTTTCTCTTACGTACAATATCGACGTTTTTAATCCGGCTTCTGTTATAAAAGATAGTTAAATGTCTTGCATATACTGTCTTCAACAGTTATTATTCGAAATGTGCAATAAGAAATATTCTTAGGATGTTGTCTTCACCCTGTGATACATAAAAATTCAATGACATCAAATTCATTTCTCAAGATTTATGGTATCACCTATATTCTTTTGCGATAAGAGTAGAATTCTTGCGAGAATTGTGGACAAGTAGAATCTCTTGTGGGAAATCGGAGATTGAATGCAAACATCCACGGTTAACCTGCAAACGTAGCTTCTGAGAGAAATTTTCGGCTCTTCTTATTTTGCATACAAAACACATTGTATGCGCCTCTGGACAAAGTTTTAAGGGCACCTTCTAAAAAACATGCAACGTGTCCATCGCACATTTTGAATGACATGTAAATTCCAGGTGCATGTTGTGTCCGTCGTTTTTAAATAAAAATCGCCACACGTTCCCGCCATCGCTACCGCGGCGATGTCCGCGTTAACCGATCATTTTGATTGAACCAACCTTGGACTTAGCAAAAGACCATCGGTCTCCCGTATTTTCTTTAGTAACCATTAGGATGGGGTTCACTCACAAAATTTAACGGAAAGAACGGCCTTATAATCGAATAAAATGTTTTTCTCTAGCGATTGTGCAGGTTGTTTGCTTAGTTTTCTGTGAAAGAACAGTAACAGTTCAAAAAGAGTAGCTTCTTTCGACAGCCTTACAATGAGGTAGTGCTCCCGAACTAATTCTGCTGACGTTTCGTAGCTCTTAATTAGCTTTATGCGCTTTTCGGTTTTACTTTTACAAAAAATAAAAAGCAATCTTGTTATCATTAATTATATTATGACAGTTTTGTCAGAATGTTTATTAAGATTTAAAAAACGCGTTTTTTAAAGAAACCGCTTTAATTAATTCTAATTTTTAAAGAAACCGCTTTAATTAATTCTAATTTTTACAGAAACCGCTTTAATTGATTCTAATTTTACTTATTCCGAAATATTATGCATAAATGAGGTCCAGTTCTACTCTTAAGCTAGGCTGATACAAAAGTTGACTGGAAACAAGTTGACTTGTTAAGCTCTCTCAAATTCCATGCATTTACGTAATTTTGTTTCTTTTTTTTATTAAATTTCTCCCTACCTCTAGTTTAAGGGTGCACTTTGGCACACAAAATTTATGTTTCCTCAATACAATAAGATCACATTTTGCTTTACAAGTGAAATTACAATAATAATTTTAAGTTAGATGTTTTAATATGATACACATGATGAGTGAGCGCTGTAAAAGTTACTTGAATATTTTTAGAGATAAACGGCTAAAGATAAGTATGCATAAGTAGTGAGTGATGAACACAATGTCACTGATTATTATAAATAATTACATATTACAGAGACTTCATCATCGAGCTTTTCCCTGAGGTCAAGCGGTGCGCCTTTGTATTCAAGGCGGAAATTCAGCATCAGCTGTTGGCAAAACGTCAAGACAATTTAGGATCAGAATTTAAGCAAAGGAAATTTTAATTAACTCTAAATCAAGGTAGACCTAAGCAAAACAAACCCTTCATAAATGCTTTTGCTGTTCCTATATTTTAAAATTATGTTTAAAAAATAGAATATGTATATATATAATAATGTGTGATATAAATATGAATATAAATATGAATGGTTTGAAAAAGCTAAAAGGCTCTCAGAATACGTACTACTAAGTATTTAGATCAGGCCAAGCCGAGCATATTACAAATTAGTAAATTACTAATTTTCTCGTTTGATGAATTGAATTACCACAGCTTGCGTGGTACGTTATTATTCTGATACAAATTTGGAGGAATGCTATCGGAGATTATCTACATTAT
>MNPL01026217.1:9537-24645 GCA_002081605.1 Tropilaelaps mercedesae
TCCAAACACTGGCCTCTCACGAATAACCTCAGGTGCTCAGGCACGCCGCGTTAGGTGAAGGTGGTACCCCCATTTGAACCAAGCGCACGCATCGAAAGACCCTTTCCAGGCTGTTATGCCCCTTTTGGAAAACGAATCGCCAGTGCTGGACGCCGGGCCTCGCGCGTGTCCCAGCCGCCCGACTCGAGTGCAATGAAAGAAAAGCGCAAAGCAGGAACTTGTAAGGCTTAAAAGCGTCCCAAAGGAGCAGTGGAAAGGCAGGAGCACAGTTAGCGGCCCCTTCAGGGCCAAGGGGCCGCTGGACGGACGAACGAACGAACGAACAACTTTTGCTCTACTCCAGAGCACTGACGACTGGCCTTGCCATATAAACAGCAACACCGATAGAAACCGAACTAGTAGATGGCGTAGGCCAAGCGCCTCAGATGCCGCGATTGAGTAGGGCGCATCCGAGGGGCGTGGTTTACCGTTCATCGGTCGGTTAAGCGATTGCGAAAGGGATACATATACGTTTCGGTTAGTTCGGCGAAGCCATAGCGCAAGGTAGAGGGAAAAAAGCGAGATTGAAAACGGCAAAAGTAGAAACCCACAGGAGGCCGTACACGAGCCAGTATTGACAGATGTAACTTATAGTTCTACTCCGAAGTCTGAGAAATGAACCGTTTCGGTGAACACATGTAAGGACAAATGTGGCCCGGCGATTTACTGGGTTTCCGTTCTCATGCGTGAAGGTAACGCACACATCGGAGTATTTTACGTGTCGAAAAATGAAGCGAGAATGGAGTATTTGCATCTGGTTACTAACTAAGTTTTGCTTAGAGCAATCAGTCCCGAAGCATCCGTCACTACTTAGCAGGGTGTTAGTCCCAGCTGATTCTACTATTATAATGAAATAGCAATATTATTACTACATTTCTAAGGAATACGCGCGGAGATATGTCTACTGAGCTTCAGTAAACGGTAGCGAACTTATCGTCGTCACTATTATTATTATTATTATTATTATTATTATTATTACTATTATTATTATTACTATTAACTACGCAAACAGAATCAAGGCTTGACCGCTAAAATTAATGTTAGTAGCAAAGCCGTTGAAAAAGTCGTATTCCTTCAAGTTAAAATTGTGTTTTTTAGCTCCTTGGAAAGTTGAACCTACTGTAGCCTAGTGAATTCGATAGATCGATATTTAACAAATTCATCGTTCACACAGCTACGTTTCTACCCCAACAAGTCCACACTATCCTATCCCAATTCTGAAAGTGACGCGAGCATACAGAAGCGACCGACTTCATCGATATTATATTTATACTGTTTTTTGTAGAAATCTATATCCCCAAGAAAGTTGGCAAGTGTGAACTCGAACTGTCCGAGCTTACCGTTTTCGTCTCGAACGAGTAACGTCTTCTCGTTACTGTCGTTCTAGTATCTCGTTTTCAGCGATAAATCGCCGTAGGAGCTAGCACACGAACGGAGGCGTTTTCACTGCACCAGGTTCGGCTGAACTAGAAGAAGTCGCCTGTTCTCAAGATGATCACGATCCATCCCCGTATCCGTCCATCCGTGTCAGACTAGACTTCGATGTATTTCTGCTCTTCGACATACCTTACGACGCGAAGCCGATCTCGGGTACTACTACTTTCTCCTCCGCGTCTTCCCTTGCCGTCGCTGTAGACTCGAACACCGCGCGCGCCCACGCGAGGAGGCTGCGGTGAACGGCAAGCGGCTGATAGCGGCGGCGATCGCCAATCAACGTCGAGGCGTTGGGCCTTGCCTGCTCCCGAAAGGCGTTGACATCCGATTCGCATGATTTTACTGAAACATCTACAGAACAGGTAAAAAAGCGATAATCTGGTATTTGTGTTGGTAAGTTTACAGCACGTACGAGCTTTCTGTAAATACGGTTTGTTAAAAAAAAAAAAGCTAAAATTCCTACGTTAAATGGCACCAAGAAATAGTGAGATATATTCTGCCATCGACGTGTTAATAATCTCTGCCGAGCTTCGAATTCTTCGGGCAACGAGGGAAGGTGTGTTGATTCTGACGTTTATTTCGTGACACCGTCACCTGATAAAGCAAATTGCTGCTTAACTTCACTGAATGGGCCGGCCAACGCTAGATCAGACTGGAATGGGCTTTACAGCTATCAAATGTAGTTTTCTGTCGGCAACTGTCCATTGGCAGTGTAAGCTTAAGTACGCGATCAGTCCAGTGGAAATGTCTGTATTGGGTACTTGCTTGCGTTCAATCTGAGCCGTTACAGCAATCGGTGATGCAGTGCTAACTAGGCAAACATAATTCAGGTAAACAGTTGCACCCAGAATATATATATATATATATATACATGTATATATATGTGTGTGTATATTAGACGGACTAAACAAGTTTCATTGCCAACGACGACGCGAGAAGTCGAAGAATTTCTGCACTCATTTCGTTAGTGCGTATGAAAGTGCGTCCATGCCTGTGTACCGGTTTTCTCCCTATGACAGGCGAACGCAGGACATTAATCAGACGAGATGCAAATGGTGCAAAGACAAAAATCTTTCTTGGGGTTTGATGGCTTTCAAATTACGTGGTAGCTCGCACGCGCAGAGGTGGATGGGAGAAATTTTTCATGAAAATCAGCCAAGCGGCGAAATAACAACCGTTTCGCCTGACTATGAATGAAGCGGGTATGGCGCAACAATGTTCTAATTTTACCACTCTTAGTTCTCTTGGACGTCGTGAGAACTAAAATAATAATAACACAGAAGGATAAATGTGTGTGTGTAACGTATAGTACAAGAAAATATCCTTTACGGCCTCCCCGATGTAGTGGAAGTGGACAAAAAAATTGGCAGATTGCATCGCCTCTGTGTATAAAACCATCGGCTAAACACGGGCAAGCTTGAAAAAGACGGAGAGAATAAAACGTCCCGGAGCCAACCGGCATATAAGGCTCTGACAAGCATTGCTTGGATGACTATGGCGACCACATTTACAGAAGCACCGAAAACATACAGAATTCGTATTTGCTACTTCATATGGCCGCGCCTGCTCAGTTGAACTGTCGGCAGGAAGAAACGCCCTATAGAAACGTATGGCTCTCGTGGCAGGATTTCACAAACCATTTGCACGTCGCAAATGGTAAAGACAAGCTTTTTTGTTGCACTCGTTGGCATGTAACTCTACCCAGAGGTATTTACGGTCGCGCCAAACATGACAGGTCCAGTTTGCTCGACGCTTCGCACGGGCTCTTTGCCCTACTGTCTATAGTTATGATCCTCTCTAGGCTCATCATTAAAACGTATTTAATTACCCCCCGCCGAACAGTACTTCTGATGAATTTCAACATATTCTCGTGACAGCTTTATTCTTACTGAATTCAGGGAAGACCTGGACTAGATACTAGGAATTTCAGGTGTGCCTTTCGGGTGGAAGCGAACCTACTAGTGTGTCACTCCGTATGTACGACTAAAGCGACAAATTACAGCAGAGAATAGCATTGCATGTTACCGCTGGGATGTATGTACATAGAGTGTCCGGTTTTCGGACCTGGAATTAACCCTCATGTGTGAAACCCTGCGGGAGTATATGAGCGCTTGTGAGGGCCCATGTTCTGCGTGCATTATTTATGCAGTCTGTTTGTTGAGACAACTTCTGGCCTTTACAGCATTGCTCTTATGTATATATGAGTGTGTAGCGCGTGTGCGTGTGTCTATTTACAACTCCACCTTTCTTAACACATTATTTATTAGGACAGGGATATGGTTAACAATTCGCGACAATACAACTCGCTGTATAATGCGCACATCACAATTTATCCTAGAGAATCGCGACAAAAAATACAGGTTCGAGAATATTAGCTAGCATTGTCATCTACTGTTTTCAACCTTTGTATCCTCCCGAATCCCTCGTTGTCTCTCTTTCTCTGCAATTTCTTTGAAACATAGAAAACCATGACCAAGCTTTCGTTCTTTAGTCTTTTTCCAGTAGTTCCCCGCTTTAATTCAATATTCTGCGACGCCGTTTCTCAACCGTGTCTTCTCTCACTTCGATATTTAAATTGACAGCCCGCACTTCAACTCCACGCCAAGATTTGGCATCGTCGGCGGAATCGATCCATAATGTATCACTGGCACTGTCTCTTCATCTATGGTTCTATTTCTCGAACCAACATACATGATAATTAGAAACGAGAGAAAAAGCGCCTCGTCGATTGGTCGGAGGAAATACGGCTCTGCGTAGACCCTAATCTAGACGTCGCATGCGGACCGCCGCTCGTGAACGGTCGTGAAGGGACTTCACCGTTGAGCACAGACCAATGTCAGTCGGCTGTTAACAGCGTTACAGTTGAGTGCTTGTTGAAGAGACGATGTATTTCATATCTTCTGGATCCGGAATGATAAGGCTGTTCGCGAAGTGGCCACCGTCCACGCATGGGGTCCCAGCGGGTAACAGCCCGGCAGGTCTAGTTAACTTAGTCATATCGAGCGTTTTTCTACCGGTCTAACCGCCAGTTAGCTTCACGTCGTCTTACTAGTTAACTATCGAACGTTTAGTTATTGCGCTTGTCTCCTTTATACCGTCGTTGGGTCATCCGACTGACGTCAATGGAACTTTGGCATCCGACAACGTATAATTAGAGGGACGTCTTCTCAGAATATTACTTCATTTTTGCCGTTGTTTGTTGTCTCATTCAGAGTCTACCTTTTAGGTACTCTATTTCGAATTCGTATGCATAATTTGTGTCATTGGCTGAGTTTGAGAAAATTTGAGTGAGTAAAATGTACGCCCATACGATCGTTATGTCATTGATGTAGTTAGAGGACAGTAAGTTGTTCACATTGTGTCAATAATTTCTGTGTTTTTTTCCCATACTGAACTGTGGCGAAAATAATGATGGCGGTTTCGCATCAATAAACTCCAGCCGATCTTCTACTTCTTCTGTTTTTTGAACTACACGCTTTATAGAGGCCATTTTAATCGACGTCCAAAATGTCTTCCGTCGTTATTAAAACGTCATTCGTCACTAAATAGCGAATCATTGTTGACGTTGACGTAATGCGAAACTGGAACGTGACGTCCCAGAAGTGGTCGAACAACTCTCGCTTTCTTTCTTTAAAGGGTTTAAAGGCGAAATCCACCATGAACATCAACACTAAAATATTTGCCATGGTAGTGTCAGAGTTCCACTCAGTGCTACCTTGGACCATAAAACTTCGGCCATGATTTGGAACTGGCTTGATATGACTTCAAACCAACTCTTGCAAGTGGGTTGCTAATGAATTGCAAGTCCGTTAGTTACCCGTTCCAATCCATTTTCACGCACAGGACGCCTAAGCCCTTCTCTTTCCGGCCAGGCCTTCAACAACCGGATTGCTTCGGTCAGCTCCCTACGCTTGCCCACCCTTACGACGGTGCAGTCGACAAAACTTTTGATGCCGTCGTTGAACGTTTCTCAAACACCGGTTTACAATTCTCGCTTTTGCTGCTCGAAAATTCGCGCCGTCTGACAGCGCATGCCTCGCGGTGTGCTTTTATTTCAACGAAGAATGCATGCAAGGAGTCGACAAGCTGAGCCTGTTCTCTACGAGTTGCAGATACTCTTGAAAATAGCCGTATGTCTAGCTAGGACCTAGATGACGAGAAAGCTCAATTCTTTCTTCGACTCTTCTTTCCACCCAGATGGCAATATTTGGAGTGAATATTTGGAATGATGACCCGAACCGTTACCCCCGAAGAGCCCTGATGGACCCGAGGCATGGCATCTCATTCCACCTGCTAGCTGGCTACCATAACTGGCTCGCAGTCTTTGTTCTAGAGAGATTTTTTCAAAGGACGTTACGGCACTTAATTCGCCATTCATCGAATGATTTCTGAGGCTGAACTGAAGTCTTGAACGCGGCAAGACGCGAAATCTTTTGCTAAGAGTCATGCGGGAGAAACGCTTTGAACAGCCTACCTTGGAAAACGACACTTGATACACCATTAGAAGAAGGGGTACCTCCGAAGAAAGCACATCTCACACGCATGATGAAAGAGCACAGCCCAGAAATGGCCCCGTCAAAGAGGAAGGTGGTTTTGTACGTTGGCCGTACAACGTGCCCGTCAGTGAATACGTCTGAGCAGAGATGTATTGAACAGAGACAATATCGTTCGCTATCTAAGCGTCTGCATGGATCGCGACATGCGGGGCACCGCCCCTTCGTCACGCAGCTGCAACGAGCACAAACAGTATCAATGCAAATAGGTCGGGCACCGCCAGCAACTTCAAATGTTCTAAGGGGAGGCCGCAGAAAACTGATCATGCCAGTGACAACCTCCGGATAGTGCCATTCGGAGCTCTCATATGGGTCAGCTCTGCCGTCACTGCAACCAGGCGTGTCCTTCGGAGGGCGCAGCGTATCTCGGCCCTTAAAACTGCGGCATTGCTGCTTCCGGCTAGAACCCCCGTAGAACATTTAGATGAAGTTCAAACAACTTTGCCCACCAACTACCAAGTACACTCAAATATTCGAAAATCTTTTTATTTCGACGAGATAGGTGCCAAACTAAGCTGCTGTGAGCACAGCTAGTTGTAAATGCTCGTCGTGGATTTTTACAACGTCACTGCACGGCACAAGGCATTAGCAGTGACACGTACAATAGGGACAAAGATAAATGCGTCGGCAACAGGGCTGAAAGTGAGGTAAACAAGCGATCTACGCGCTATCATCCTTTGCGGATTCGTGAATACATTAACTTGGCCCTTATTCCTCTCAACGGTCAACAAAGCTTAGTCTGGCCCCGCCCTAATCGTCTAAAGACCCTACAGGTAACCGACTCCACCCGTCTCTACCCAAAATCAAAGAAACACTAATTCACAGCCATGGGGCCTGACATCACGAGTAGTTGATACTTCGCCGGCTGGAGTGCGTCGAATCCAATTTTGCCGAATTGCTTCCGACCATGATGTCCTGATAAAGGCGACTCCGCTTAGCGACGAACGACAGACGACGATCCACAAAACTGTCTTTGGCAATATGGCGGAAATGGAATTAGCTTACATCCATTCATCAGCTTGTTGGTTGTGGCGGCAGAGGCAAGCAGAAGGCACGCGAACGGCATTTCCGCGGTACATAGTAGCAAAAGCGCTATGTACCGCTTCGTGCCACATAGTACTATGTGGTACGAAAAATCTTGAGCGGGCGACCCGTAGATGACCGTGGTATAACTACTACCATGGCCAAGATGACCAGGGACAGTTTGTGGCGCCTTGCGATGCTGTTCGAAAGACTGTTTATTCATGTAGTCGACAAGTAATCCCCACTGTCTTCTTTTTCACACCATTGTCCCTGACCAAATCGCGAAAAGACTCATATACAAAAGTTACAACGTCGAGATCCCTTAATCTGTGCCGAGTTCGCAATTGCGGTGAAACAAAAACCAATCTTTCGCCCGACAAACGCTGTTTACAAGAATTCTTTGTCGCATACGTCAACCTACAAAGGCTGCTGCAAATGGTCTTCACTCCACGACCGTAATTGACTGAGAATGCCGCGTGTGATTTTGCATGTTGGTGGCGCCATTTTTGGTTTGACGCATATATGTACCACATGTGGAGCGATCGATGAACTCGCCGGCAATGATTCAGTACCACGTTTAACATTCGCAATCAACAGGTTTTCGGCAAGAACCCGTCCACATGTTGGAGTTCCTCAGGGTAAACTGCGCGTTGATATTAGTTAGGACTTTTCAACTGTCAACCTTATTCCTCTATATTCTTTTTTGTTCGACACGATTTTGCTACATAGACGTTCGTATTCGCATAGAGCGTCTGAATCGCGGATGGGTTATTGGTTTTGTCGCATTGCCATGACACTCGGCGCCGTACAATTTCGGCTTGGTCGTACTTCGACGTGAACGCATGTGCGTGTATTTCGCCTGGTTCATCCATTTTTTTTGCAGCCGGGTAGCTGTAGGAGCAATAAAAATCACATGTTATCTCCTTGCTGAAGCACATAGGTGATTGAACAGCAAATATACGGCCGCCGTGAGCGGACAAGATCATGGACCCGCAATTCTGCTGCGGGTGGGTTCGAATTCCCATTCGATAATTCAATTTCACTCCTGACTAGATTATGTGATGTGTATCAAAACTGGCTAGCCAGTGGTAGAACCTGATTGTTAAATATTTCCTGTTTCAGGAAACATTTAACAATCAATCCGCTACGAAACATGCTAAATCAGCCGGCTGACTGTCCAACGTGTTCCGTTCTATATAATGTACAGCCTTTACTAGCGCTCAGAGCGTGCAGACAACGGGGTAGTGTTTTGCTATGACTTCTTTCTTGCATTCGATGCAATAAATCAACCTTCGGGTACGCAGCTCTTCGGTTTTCGTGGGACCATCTATTCGTGGGTGTGACATAAAAACTGTGCGTTATTGGGTAGCAAACTGTAATAAAGTGTCATAAGTTTCAAAATTTGACCAGCATTCGATTTTCGTTTGAGAACTCTTCCTTTCTCCAGCCATCTATTAGTCAGTTTAGGCGTCATTAGTCAGTTTAGGCGTCATTAGTCAGTTTAGGCGTCATTAGTCAGTTTAGGCGTCATTAGTCCGTCTAGGCGTCATTAGCTCTAGTGGAAATTTACACGAAGGCATACGTGTCCAAACGCCTGCATGCGACTTGTTAGTCTTTCGAACACGACGAAGATATACATACGGATCTAGTGCTAAAAAAAAAAGCCGTCACTCTAAAATTCCGCACGACACCCGCCTGGCAGAGGTGAGACATGACAGTTTCGTGCGGTGCAACATTTGAATGGACCGCGCATTCGTTAGGTGGTAACTGTCTCTTTTGCTGCGACTTCAATACAAGACGCTAAGAGCAAGGTTGAAGCTGCCTATCGCCGAACAGTCGGATGGTCATATATGACTGTACAGAGTCGAAGGCGGTATATTAAAGCATCTAAAATGGTAAAGTAACAGAAGCATCTGTGGTCTCGCACATTTGAGCGGCTACTTGATAACGATCACTTAGGTCCGCTTACAAGAGTAGACCGGTCCTTACGAATCCGATGTGTGTCCTGTGACCTTCACTCGACGGAACTTAGACATGCTCTAACTTACTCGGTGTACTTACGAGGATGGACGTCCTCACCGTCGCTCTGTGTGGCAATGCCTTTGCTTTCTAGTTGAAGCACTCAGTTCCTTTTCACTAAAACGTGTGCGTAAGTAAGCACACTGATGCGGTGTTGCGCGTTTATGAGGGAACGCGGTTGCTATCGGTTCGAAGTCGTGTGCGATCAACTCTCACGAAAGGGCCAGGGCCTTAAGGAAGATCAACTGCTAAATATTGCTACATCGTTTAATCGGCTGTGATATGAAATAAAGAGCAAAAATCGCTCGCGAGTCACTTTTACGTCGCGTTGCAGACACGTTGTGTGGGCAAAGGTTGGACGATCAAGAAGTAGAGGAAACGTAAACAATAAGCTTAGAATCGCGACATATGCCCGTGGTCCCAGCTGTGGTAAGTTTGTACTTACGTGAAAAACAACTGACTGTTAGGAATACACAGTAGAGGAAGATTTGGCTGGATTGTATAAACCACTGCTAGCGCAGTTAAACCGTAGATCAGTTCCAATTCAGTCTACACTGGACCCGTGAAACGCAGCTGTTTTAATCGCTTAGATTCAAGCTTTAAGAGCTTCAACCTGCCACCATAAGCCACGTAAACTAGTCTGTTTGGTGTAATCGGACGCGCACTTTTCTAACTGTGAGAGAAAGTCAGGAAAAGTTTATACTTAGCACAGCGTATAATTTCGTGATACAAATAGCCTGTTCTTCGATCGGTGCCAGCCACAGTGTGATCCTCTCAGGACGGTTCCTATTTTTTCCTTTCTGGCTGGCAAAAAAGAAGAAGGAAACAAAGAAAAACGGCGCTAAAGCAAGTGACATTCCTACGCTACAGAAAAAACTCCGACCAATATTAGATTCATAGGTGGATTCGCGTTTCGCGCACTTCGTACGTCGTAAAATGCTGTCATGCACTCCACGCGAGCTATTTCCTACATTAAGATCGGCATACAAACGCAGTTATCAGAATAAATTTCAAACTAGCCAAGTGAATAATTACACTTCCGGGGCGTCATGTCGTTAAATGTCATCTAGAATACATTTGTCACTTCACTACAACAAAGGCAAAACTATCTCAAGCAGCGCATCTAACAACGACAACTTTGCTATGTAAAGTCGCAACACGAATGCTATCGTAACATTGTTTCGGGGTAGCCTTTAGTAGCTAATGTGCACTATGTGCGCTGCGACGCAGTTCGGACCTTAACCTTTTAAGGTCTCCTCCTGCATACGATGCCAAATGTAGCCGTATTCTAGACCTTGTTTAAAACAACATCGAATGAGAAATAGTGGAGCGATGTAAGAATTGTTTTTTGTATCAGCGGTGCGCAGGGTTAAACTGCCTAGGCTTGCTCATTCGGAAGGACCACTTCATGAGGTGGGCCTGGTACCAAATGCGAAGTCTAAAGAAGGGGTATGTCCATATGCCCTTGAAGGCTCACTGGGCCGCGAGCGAATATACGGCCCGCTTCGCTACGGTGCATCCTGTGACTTCCGGCATGCCGGTGTAGACTGAAGCAGTTCAGTTCCTTTTCCTTTTGACCGGGAAAGGCCCAACGCCAGCATTGCCTACACCGGCGAGTAGATATATAATCATAAATCAAGTAATCACTTCCTGACCTTTCTCTCGCCACTTCCCGTATTGCCAGCTGGCCAGGACAGAGCGGCTACCGCCAGGCCGCTTGGGGTGGAACGAGTTCGAGCGAGCGTGCGGTAGGCAGATGGCCTGCGGGTTCGGGGGGCTGACCGCAAATTAGTGGACGTCATCGAGTCATATTTCCCTTCCTTTTGCTCCGGCCAAGACGAGGACGTTGATGTGGAGGCTCGAGACTAACCGGGCTGAGTTTGGTGTATGGCTGGGGCATTTGGGACAGCTAAACGACGCCGAGGCCGGGAGGCGGGAGTCTGAGATGAAAGGGTGGTTGGCGTCGCTGCCTAAGTAAGCCCAGGACAGGCGCTGCTGCGAAGTTGGAAGCGGTTTTGAGAGGAAATTATTATTATTGGTCGTTGCGCAGGGTACGAGCAATCTCAGAAGCTGTATTGGCAGCCAAATGTCGGTGACGAGGAAGTCTGAGTAGGGAATATTCCACAGTATTCCCAACGTAGAGCGGAAAGCGGCGGTTTAACCTTATGGCTGGTAAGTTTCGGAAGCCATCGACGAGAAGAGAGCGTGCATTACTGTGAACGAACCTTCATAAATCCGAATGGTCTGTCAGCTTGGTCAGACGGGCTTCATCCAAGAGTAGGTTCAGTATGATTGTTAAACAAATATATTTTCTAGAATGACCCGACGTTTGTCGCACCACATTCATCAGTAAAAGGCGTTATGGCTTTTATTTATCGTTTCTCGTTAGTTCGTGTACGATCATGTTCGTCTGTAACATTTCGCGCCAGAACCGCTGCGTTGCTAATCAATACGATAATGCAACTACTAAATGTACAAACCCGAAATATCAGTACAGCTCAGACTTCTTTGACCGTTATATATATATATATATATATATATATATATATATACACTTACTATTATACTTCCTATGTCCGAAATTCGCGTACATTGAGAATATAATGAAGAAGCGTCATAACCATCGGTGTCGGGTGGTATTAAATTCTCTTGATCAATTTGAAAATAAAACTCTTTAAAATTGTCACAGAAGGCCGTTACGTGTTGTTGAAACCTTCATGGATTTGTGTGCCTTCTACAGGCGTTTTCCCGTTTTCAATTTTCCTTTCGTACTTCTAATAAGTTCAGTGGGCGATTGTGTCAGGAACATCTTCTTTGATACTGCGAAACCTCTCTCAGATATCGTTATATCGTTTGCTGCCTATCACAACTGCTATGTTATGGAAAAAAGAGCTTAACAGTTTCGGATCTGGTCACTGCTGTCGCTTTTAGTCCTCGGCTTCGTCGACTAATAGGATTTTTATTCCAAAAAATTTCCTCAAATATATCAGCCATCTAGGGGCTTACAGACTCTTTAATGACTGATTTTACCGCCTCCCTTAATAATGAACTCATTAGGTTGGACGACCTAGGTATTCGCATGAAGTACATTGGGTGACCCTGTTCTTCCTGCAGATGCCGCCACGTAAAAGCCACTCGTCGCAGCTTCTCAAAGGAACGTCTATGCTCAAAAAGGTTTATTCGTAAAACAAACCGTTTTGCATATGACATTTAAGCCAAAAGTAGGGTCTTCGACGTTTTTCGACGCTTTATCATTTAACTGTCTTGTACATTGCTTACATTAGTTAAATTTTTAATTGTGATTGCGTCATTACGTGCATCACAGATGTACGTCTGAAGAACCAGTCATCAACATGCGATCCGTCGTTATTCGATAGCCATTTTAGAAAAATTCGAACCAGTTTGTTTTCGAGAATGATTTGAGTATTAAGCGTGACAATTTTTAAAATATCGACCACATCAAGATCCTGTTACTTCTTAAATAGGTAATTTGGTGCAAGGCAATTTAGTTATCTAGAATGTTCGTTCACACGTCGCAAACCTTCTTAATGCGCAATTCGAGGGAAATAATGCGCAAGTAGTGTTTAATAAATTCGAATAATTCGCTTTATGAGCATGTAGACGGTATCTTCATTGTATACAGGCACGCACACATACACGAGCAACGAACCAACGAAGCCACAAATTTTCAATATTGCGTTTCCAGGTGACAATTTGGTGATTTGGTTCTCCCCATTCGAAGTTGGATTACTAATATGATTGAGAAGAAGGTAGAATTCTCTAGAGAATAAAAATGAGATTAAAATTTGAAGACGAGGCAATGCAGTGCGTCGAAGAACAATTAAGCCGAACTTCCCATTAGGCCATATTAAACAAATTCAAAATATCGACTGCTAAAATTCCCAACGCAACCTTCCGAACTCGAAATCACGATCAAGGTACTAACAGGTAAGCTTCTTATTGAGTGTGTGCTTCATTCGATACAATTGACTTCCGTGCCGGCTTTGCTTTATTGACATTTATCTAACGCGCTAGAGCACTGGCGCATGAACGCTCTTCCCCAGCGCGTTCTTCCGCTTGTCTCAGTTGAAATCATCTCAATTGAATGCTTCGGTTACTGACTGTATATTTGAATATGTCGTAGTTACGCATCGTTTACGATAAAGTTCGCTCCCACCTTTATTATAAAGCAAACGCGAATGCGCCTGCTACTTCATCTGGACCTGCGCTATACGTGCACTAGATAGCGCTGCTCAATTTGGCTCGGCTCCATCCGCGTAGACCGGGGAAGCCCTCCAGATTGAGTATGGTGCCTTGTTGATTTGTTAAGATCTGTCGTATGGCTTGACGAGTAATTCCGCGTCGAGGGAGCATGTCCTGCTTCGTGTAATGAGTCTACGCTCTCACTGTCTGCTGGAGTGTCTTCGGTTGCCTTCGCCTGTCCGAATTAACGCAAGCACACTCCGTCCCTGGCTGCGTGATTTAGCAAGGAGCATTTCCGCAGCGCATTGCGAAATCGATGAGAATCTGAGGCTGTACGAAGTTGTAATACTTAGACTATAGACATCTCTTTGACATAGCGAGTATTAGACGTCGTGCCACTCAGAAGTCAACCTCCGACAGGGTTGACGTGATGTTGTGGGCGCGATGAACAAGACGAGGGCGCGCGTGGAGGTCGGAGTGCGGGCGGGCGGGCCTCGAAGGGGAACTGTCGCATGTCTCTATGGATGCGTCGCAGGCATACAACATCATAACCGCATTAGCATTGCTTAATAACTTTGTAGGGAATTTGTGAGTCTGCGTTGCAGTCGGCAGCGGCATCCCGATCCCAGCTCTGACAAGATACGTTCGTCTACCTACGCCTTACTACCTAATGCAATCTACATCTGAACAGCTTAGTGGGATACGACGTCCACTATACACATCTAAGCAGAAGCACGCGCCATGAACACTCGAGTCCATCCAGTCGGAGCACACGGACATGGCAGTTCTTCCGACGACCAAAGTGAAGAGACAGCGTCGTGTGGGGATCATGGCCAATAGTGGAATTCAAGATTAGACGAGTTGCTAAGATGCAACGAGAATTCAAAGGTCTTGCGAGAATATTAGGCAGTGGTCGCTGCACTGAGGAACGGAAGGAAGATAGCACAATCTCTGTGTGTGTGTGTGTGTGTGTGTGAGTGTTGTTGATTGCTGTCTATGGCTGTATGGTGTGTCCAAGAGCTACATTGTAGCCCTGAGAATGAGTGTAATAAATATGTGTTTAGAAAATATTTCCGATGCAGAGTAGAGGCGACAAACCGATCCATCTTGACCTCTATAGCTAACTACGATCATATAAAAAAAATGAAAGGACATTTTGTAGGAATAAATTTGTGCGGTGGTAAATAACTTTTGCGCATCAATCTGCTTTCACGTAGAAAACGTCTCTCCCATATTTGAAGAGATGTCGAATACTTCTGCAAAAAAAACAGAGTATTGTTTTGTTTTTAACAATGTGATCTCGTACAGATACGGTCTAGGGATATCCCCGCGCAACCTCCACTAGAGCGAGGGTGACGCTCTTCAAGGCGCGTTAGATAGCTTCGCTCCAGTGTCCCGTAAATATTTTCCAGAAGCTTGTTCGTATATGGAAGCTCAGGCTGAGAATGAACAAATTTGTGCCGCGTCGTGGAAAAAGTCTTTCTCGGAACGTTGTAGTTATTGTATAACCTGTTCGAGAGTTTGAAATCGCCAGAATGTTTGGAATTACCCACGTACTCGTAGAGAAAAAGCTCCTTAAAGCCAGCATCACCCCTCGCAACGTCAAAAAACGACTTATGCCCCAAAACGGGTTTACAGTTAACCCGTGGAATCCCACATTCATAGTTAAAAATTGCCATCTGCCTTTCTTATGTTGCAAGAGAGAATCGACCTTGCAGAGGGAAGTCTTTTTAGGGTTAGCGCGCTGATGGGAACGACCGATAGTCGTTTTGTTTATGCTACTAATTATACTGGTTATATATACATATATATATATATATATATATATATATATATA
>MNPL01026223.1:0-31290 GCA_002081605.1 Tropilaelaps mercedesae
TATATATATATATATATATATATATATATAGGGAGAGAGAGAAAGAGGGAGAGAGAGGGACAACCTTTTTATGTATTACAGATATGTAGCCATGTCTCACGATGAGCAGCGTAATTTATATGCACAATAATGCGCTTACCAATACACAATCTTCAACAATTACAATGTTCCATACGTTGCACCTACTTAAATGGTTTTACCATGGTCGCTTGATCCGTCAATAATATTTGTTAATTTCCGAAATTGACTCTTAAACATTATTTCGCGCACAGACATCAATTCAGAATTTTAGGACATACGTTTTAAAATTCCAGATATGGATTAGCTTTTATATCTGTTATGGCAGTGATAGTCCAGGGATTGCTCGCCAAACTGTTATCATGTTGTAGAGTAAATCTCGCTAATACAATTCGCTAGTTTGATACTAAAATAATTAATTAGTCTTAAAAAAAATTCTGGCTGACATAAAGGAGTAACTTAGTAATCGGAATTCCCTGCGGTACGCTTCAATTCTCTTCGCTGTTAAGCTCATAGTCTGTGCAAGTTTCTCATCGACGCCGCCGCTGATTGACGCGACTTGACTTGCAGAAAGTTCCTGTAAGCACGTAATACGTAGTAGAAATAAGTTTCCTGAAAATCATTACTACTATTTGTGTTTTACAATATTTACTTGTTGTTTGCGTTCGATATGACTATAATCATGACCGTGAAAAATTACATATGACAATCACACTTAAAATTTGTTCGCAATCTTCAGCCCCAAAACGAGAAATGCATTCTTATCAACATGCAACCAATATAACCACTAATTCTGGAAAATTAAGTGCACAGCATTTGATGTAGACGTGAGGTATGCCTTACCTCTTTGTACTTGTCATCGACGGACTGGAACCAGTGGAGCCCATCAAAATCACCAAACTGATTTGTCAGCCTAAGTGCAAACGCAACGCCAATTGCAAACCCATCATCCGTGAATAACGCGTCATCCTGCAGACCAATTTTCCAGATTATTAGTGATTTTATAAAGTCGACGTCCCTGGAGCGCTAAAATAGCCAGATCTCCCTATATACTTGTTTCAACTTACATCGTTCATTCCTTTTTGCACGATACGAGTTTTAAGGCTTTCAAGGTATATTTCGACCAGAGCAGAAACCAATCGAACCAATAGTTTTTTAAAATGGAACAAGTAATGGTCTTATATAAAGCAAAATGCGCGTTAAACTTGAAATAACCTTGTTTTTCCTGTTGAGTCTCTCACGCCCTTGGATAAGATGCTCTACGAATGACAACGTTAAGGACGGAACCATAATGTAAAAACTCCGTAGGTGACCGTTGCGCTCCTGTAGTATACATGCATAGGCACGAAAATCACTTAGAAATGTAATCACACCACAGAAAGCATATAAGGGAGCATCACAAAAATGCACTGAAACAGCATGTAACAGCTTGGTTGCATGTCCGAATTATATTCCGTATTATCTGCATCACCCGTGATTTCCTACAGAAAACGAGCAGGAAGAAATACTTATTCTGTGGCAGTGACCTAAGCGGAAACAAACGGAAAATTTATAAATGACACAAAGCTTGTTCTTGGCAGTTGCAGTACACCTTATATAATAATAAGTTTAATTTTTACAATACCTCACAAAAGGGTCCCTGGAAAGCTTCAACAAGAAGTTGTAAATGATCTGGTGCCACTTCCACCGGATCATCTCTTCCATTAACGCTCCGCCGATTTAACAGGACCGCCAAGGCTGCGTCAAATCGTTCAGCTGCTTCAGACACCTTTTAGCAATATCAAGATCAAAATTTTATTATATTTTTCAAAGTATTAGCAACATTTTCTACAACTCAGTATTTCATTCGGTGCAAGTATCAATGGCTAGGCGAATTGTCGCTTTTATTAAATTGCAGCTAGCAGAATGGGATGCTTCCACAGGCCTGCAATTTTGTTTATCGCACAGTAGCAAAAACTGGTCTGCGTTTTAGTAAATATAAAGGACCACATTTTACACAAAGAGACAAAGCCTAAAAATATCTACTGCGAGTGTACGATACGTAAGTGTTTTGACCATCCTATTTTAGAAGTAAATAGCAACCAAGTTTTTTCAACCACTCAAATAATCCGAAAATATTGGAGGTTATTCCAATGTATAAAACAGTCTCAAATTTACCAAGTTTAAATACAAATAGCTGAAAAAGTAACCGATTCCCACTGGTACAGTCTAGGCTATTGAAAATTCATTATATTGTCCTACTGTTGTGTGTTTACCGAGTGTTATACAAACTATAAAAGCTATTTTACCTCTTCGCAATCCTTCCATTGGGTCCCTTTGACCATCTCGACAAATGTCGAGGTTTCGCTACTGGGTATCAGGGCGTTAGCGTGTGCTGCATGTTCTAGAACACCCGTACGTACCATGCGCACATAACCCATCGCATTTCCGACACTAAATACAAAATAGAACATGGAGGCACATTAAATGAGTTTTATATACTGTAAGCCTGGGCAGATATTTTTTCGATTTTCTTCACATCTCTCGCCCTAAATGTCCATTCTTATATTCAACCTTAAAAATGTGGTAAAGTGCGCTGACCTGCCAATACACCATTATCCTCTGGTATCAAAACTTATTTAACAGAGTACTCTTGGCATCAGTTGACGTTGCAGAAGGTGCTTGGATTGGTGTCCACAATTTGGTTTTAATCATTGCTCAAAGGACCAATAGTTGAAATACTAGAGTGCGGAGTTAAAAAAAGAGCGTATAAAGAAAACGTGTCATAAATTTTGTCCATTAATTTTGACAGGTGTTTTATTAACTGGGAAATAATTGTGTTAGATTCAATTATTACTCAATAATATTATTGAGGAGCAGTTCATACCAAGTAAGAAGCTGGCGGAGTTTATCGAGGTAAGTATGGCCTTCTGAAGTGACGCCCAACTTACGAATAGATTTGTAAATTTTTTCCGCTCGATCGAATGGATATTTTTGCTGTAAAGTCTCCTTGTGTTCGCGAAAGTGTACAATATCCCTGTTACAGCATTATAAAATGGTATAAAAATTAGCTTTTGCATGTACAAAAGATCGCTACAGTAGGATGTGAATGAACCAAGCTAGCATTGATATCATATGATTTACATTAATTTTCTTGCATCAACTAAATTAGCTGGTAATTGCACAAATTCAACAACGTTCGGAAATCCTAAAGATTCAAGAATCTACTCAAATTCAGTACTTCGAGGGCTAAGAGGGCAGTTTGATTGAAATATATGTTATTTCCTAACATAATTGCAATTTTTTAAAAAATTCCATTGACATAAGCGAAGACGTTTGTCATATACATATTTATATGTTGAACACAAAGGTAGTCTAGGATTAAAGAAACATCAAATTTGGTCAAGGGTGGAGAGACTTTGAAGCTCTGTATTCTAAAAAAAGGGACATTTGATACATATGGTATTTCTAAAGGATAGTTAATTAATCTGCGACTAGATGCGTTAGCTTTGTCCAAAATACTACGTCAAGTCAGGGCAGGTGATGGCCCAAATTTACATATAGGATAATCACGCTTCTGAATTGCTGTCAATGAATTAATCATCATTCAATAGGAAAGCCGGTGTGAGGATCTATAAATGGAGCTTTTTTATCTTGATATTTATCTAAATACTTCATATAAATGTGTGCACCTGATAAGTCGGGATTTGATATGTTCGTCGAATAGAAACTGTGACAGTGCTGTAAACTGAGCCTTCAGGTACCTGCGAAAGCAGTACGTTGCAAAAAAAACCAATAAAGTTAGAAAAATTGTAAGATCTATCTATTAATGTAGCCATCCATCCGAAATTTTGTATTATACTGGATATGGAGAAAAATCGGTGCAGGTCAAATATTTTGGAATAAATTTTTCATTCCGGGGCTTTTGGAGAATTTTGTTATTTTGTCGGATTATAGAATTTTGTTCTGTTCGAATATTGTTGAATATCCAATCGTCTGAATCGATGTGGTAAGATTTATGGATGTCCAACGTCTATCTCGAGTTCTCATTTAGTTTACTGATCTAAATTTTTCAAAACTTGAAGCATTTTTTTTAGCTCAAAAAAATGTTATGAAATTTGATTGTGTTGTCCATCTATAGAATTTTTCTATGTTGAGGCTATTTTGCACTGCATGGACGAGGAGAACAGAGGAGGCCCTGTAAATACACAAGGCCTACCTTATCTTTTTTTCTTGGACTATGTTTAATTTCTACGAAAAACAGCCAGTACGCTTACCCACATTCAGAGGCGTACTGCGAAAAGTAGTCGCATCCTTCTTACGTGCAATTTTCAATGTTTATGATCTGTGGTGTGCCATGGGGATAGTTTAGTGACTTCTACGAGGCAGTTTGCAACGTTTATGCGAGTATGCAATTTACCTACGGGATTTGATACGGCATTGTCGCATCGCTGAGTATGAAACTTGTAGTGTACGAACACTACAAAATCCAAAAATCGAAATCGCGAAAGGCCATATAGTATACTATTGAAGCTAAGTGTTTGCTTGTCTGTCACGTTTCTTCTAACGGCGGACACCGCTTCAAAATTCAAAATTCAAAAAAAAAGTCAAAATTCAGACGGTGAAGCGGCCAAAGAGGCTTTCAGGGTGGTTGAAGTAGTGTAACTCTGTGGCAAACAGAGAGCATTGTTCCCCAGAACCAGAAGTGCAAGACCAATATTCCGTTACAAAATCAAATTTCAATATGACGCCGTTTGTTTTCCAATGTTATCTTAATGGAAAGATATCGCCAAAAAGTGACGATTCAATCCAGACGCTTAATGGGCTTAACCGTATGAATTCACGCAGGAGAGTGAAGTTTGGCTTGATACGTAGCGAAGAACCGAAATAAGCACTGATCGATAATTCTTTATTTATACTGCTAACCTGTAAACGACGTTGATAGTAGTATCTGTAAAACCAGGACCGTGAGTCCGAATCGAGTTAGCAACGTGTCCGATGTTGACTGTCATTAAGTGTTTGCTGGCACTCGCTCGTTCGACGAATGTTTGCGTGTTCATGTTGTAAACGAAGCGACTAGCGAAGCTAAAACACAAATCAATGTCCAAAAAAATAAACATCACATGGTTTTTATATTTGAAATTTACTTACATACACTGAAGGCAACTCAAGATATATTTAAATAGATCAAAGGCAGATAGGCAAATTCTACTTGAATATGGGTTCAATTGCATGTCTTCTGGTGTAGAAAATTCTGTAATGATTTTGATGAGTTTGTACCCTGATAAGAAAAAAGTACGACTTTCTACGATTCGCTATAAGAAAATATAACTTTCTACGATTCGCTATCGCTTTACACGTCCATTCCACGTTGCCCTAGAATTCGAGAAACCATATTACTCAGTAATTAGACGAAGTCTTATAGGTGAACGTTTCCAGATAAGGAACGGTCTGTTTTTGAACTCTTAGGATGGCAACATCACCACTTGAATAAATAATCAATTTATTGTTGCTATATTAACGAATGTCATTTCGATATGTGCAATAGGGGATACTATTTGGATTAAAATATATTTATTTAAGTAATTAAGCTTCAATCCCCTATAGTCGCATTCACTTATTATTAAAAACAAGATTACACTAATTTCGACATTCAGGAGACTAGGTTTAATCCAGAAACCCTCAAGGCTTCTTCGGACAGCTTAAGATAATATACATAAGAAACCTAGAGATAATAAATGAACTACGATGAACCTTTCTTGCACAAATAAACTCACGAATACTAGAGGCCAGAGTAGTCTAAGCCCGTTAACCCACACAAAAGAATCCGTGTTTTGCAAGATTAACTTATATTTTATAAATGGATAGCATTGAATACATACTCTTGAATGTTCCGCATAACAGTAAGTATATCAAGACCCTGGTCAAGTGTTTCTGCTGGTAGATGAGATTCGACGGTTTCTGCTCCAAATTTAAGTTGTGCGGTAGCACGCATTTCATCATAAGTGCGCCAATCATGAAGCGCTACTGTAGTTAAATTATAGAACATTCTTTCCAGGTAGGTTTCCACAGAACGTCTAAGCCACAGCTGCAATTTGTGAAAATAAAAGATGTGTATGACAATACAAAAATGTAAGTTATACAGATTAAAATAAAGCGAAGGGGGCTGCGGCAGAGCTACGACCACAAAATTCAGGACGCATCTTACAGATGTACTCGAACATATATCATACTGTTCGTTCGTGGCAACGTTCGCGGCTTACACCTGCCATTTATTATGCATAGCGAATAAAAGGGCTAATATATAAGCAATGCTGATTAGTATGTTTGATATATTTACTTTTCGCACCACGTTTCAAGGTTTAGGTAAATACCAAAGAAAAACAGGAAACAATTGCTTCACCTTTAACATCGATATAAGCTGCTTAACTATAAGCTGCTTTAAAAGCTTTCGTAAAATTTAACTTATTTTTTATGTGTTGCAATAATGTACGAAGTAGCTTCAATGGAAGAGGGCATATTACATATGGTCGGTCCGTCGTCAAAGTTTTCACATTTTGATGTAACCTAAAACTGCTTTGATGGGGCCAAGTTATATCGTTTTGATATGAACTATGTGGAGACTAAATAGCATTCTTAAACGGCTTTAAATTTAATTACAATTATCACTTTTAAATTCCATAAAAGTTAGATAAGTTTAGCTTAAAGCGGCCCCTGGTTCTTCCCTGCGCATTACATTAATCATTACCTTTTCTGAGGGTAGCGCAACTGATTCAAGTTTAAGAAGACGTTTAAACTGCGAGTGTGGTTGAGGCCGAAGCTGAAAATTATACACAGAGGCAACACCAATAAGGTCATATCACGTGTGTCATAAAAGCTTGAACATGTAGGTTAACCATACATGAGGCTATGGCTAGGCTCAGCTAGCTTTAGGCCATGGCTATAGTATGGCTGTCAGCATACCGAATACCATCCCAGAAGAATATTTTGTTGAACTATTTCAAAGTGAATGATTATTTTTGTAAACTTTAGATGAAAACTTATATTCATACCTGCTGAAAGGGATTTCTAGTGTCTCTTACAAGGTGAGTGTGCATCTGTATACGAAGATCCGTTTCAATATCCTTGCAAAGTTGTTCGACCAAGGACTCATCCAGTATCTGCCTAAGACTTTTTGCCATTTGAGCGTCGCAGTTCGCAGCGATAGTTTCTACAACACGCGGTAGCGTATCACCAGTCACCGATGAGTTGTTCTGGTACATCTGTGATAGAAACACCTGCATGGAATACACAAAAACTAAGCTGTATAAACAAAATGTAAAACTCCTATTTTAACATCGTGCTATTACGATAATCTAAAAAATACAGAATTACAGATAAAGAAGAAGAACAGTCACAATGTATAGTCAAAACCAAGATCCACTGTCAGGTTAAAATGTTTTAGCTACTACGGTGGATAGGTAGGCAGTGTAGCGGTAACGTAGTGGTCTTCGACAGACCCATACCCTGGGCCCCTAGAAGTCACAGTCCTATTTTAAAATGGTAAAATTTTGGTCGCAAAACTACATGCATGCTTAATAATTACATAATTGGTCCACAATGATTACTACGTAGGACTATTTATAAGTTTGCCGTAGCAGTCAATCAAATTATTTTTTCTGATAACTTAACCATTAATACACTAGATCTAGCAATAGTGACCCTGTGGCTACTTGACCCTGTGACTTACAAACTCGCAGCTCGTAATCCTATTGAAGTAACAAAGATATATACGCGGCTTACAATATTAAAGTCAGCCTTTCTTCAGTTTTTAATAAACATTACTGTTGTTTATACTAAAACCATTTACCACTTATACTGTGTGAAGAATGAAAAACACTAAGTTTTTGAATAACTCAGAGTTAAATTTTTCTATAGTGCTAAGGAAAGCCGTGTATGCTTTATTTGTTATGACCGTTTACCTCGAGGAGAATTCCATGATGTGCAGCTAAGCCCCATAGATTGCATGCTTCGGAGAGTTGATCAGTAAAGTTGGACAAAACCCGCATCTTACCAAAAGCCACGTTAAACATTGCAACTTCGTGCTGACGAATAGCCTATAAAACAACATTATATAGTCCATAGAGTTTTATTTTCATCTTCTTTGCTGAGTACGGATTATGTATTATCGTCTGAGGTATTTGCTATCATAGCCTAAATAGCTTGGTGGATATTTTTTTAAATATATAATCGAAATTTATTTTTAGAATCATTATAGGTGACTCGAAACGGCTCTTCTCAGAACGTTTACATGGAAAATTACTTAGCCTCATTTTTGAGAAATTGAATACTCATACTTCTTTTACTAGAATCTTAAAATAGATTCTAATTTATATCAAACAACGGCCCGGGTGTATCTTTAGGTATATAATTGACCAAAATGGCATTGCTCGAGAACTGACCACTCTGATTGGTTACGCAACGTTGCATACTGGGGAAGACAGGACATCGCCTGCCTGCCTGCTAACAAATTTCAAACTTTGCACATGTAAGATATACTTAACCAATGTAAACTTAAAAAATGTTTTGTATTATGGAATATTTTATTATAAGAATGTTGTTCTGTGATGCATCATAACATAAAAAATGTAAGTCCCAGTTACTCAGTCTTATTTTGTAGGACGTATATTCCAAACTTACATTATTGTTCACATTAGGTGGTTTTAACTTTTCACACAAACTATTATTTTAAAAAACATATGTTTGCCTATTCATAAAGACATGTTCTCACGAAGCTTAAGTGGATGGAAGGCATGGGAAACTAAGTAATGATTGTTAACTGCAACTTTATATATAAACACTGTACTGTTGGATCGTTTATTGTCTAGCGCTGGAGCCATTCAATGTCAAGTAGAGAAAAAAATAACGCACATCAAGAACGTGTCGCACGTAGATTCACAAGAAATCCTTGTATAGGGAGGCTTAAAGGCAATTAAGACATGGATAGAGCCATGCGTACAAACCTTCGAGGCGTCGAAGGCGTCACAATTGACCGTGCTTTCACTGTATTAGTAATAGTTAGTGTACGCCTTATGCAGGGGTTCTCCGTGAGGGCTGCGTAAGCAGGAAAAAGGAACAGGAAGGCCTGGCTGCCGATATATCAAGGAAAACATTATCGCAACCGATAATGCCAACGATGTGGAAGTGAGGTACCTGCTACCAGTTCAATGACCGTCAGCGTTATTTCAGGCCGATAAAGTAGCAGATCATGAGATTTCTTTACAGCGGGCTAAATTGATTATTATTACAAATAGATGGCAACAGGCTTACTGGCAAGATGTCGACAGGAGGGATTGTTAAACTCTGCGTCAGGGGCACATAAGAGACAGACGATGGGGCAATGGTGCAAGAAGAGGGAGAATAAACGCTCTTTTTAGCTAAAGTCTATCACGGGGCAACCCCAATAGATGCTGACAGGGTCAGAACTATGACCAAGGTGGAAGAGAGTTACTGCAAGTCCGCGATACCAGCTATTTACTTTTCCAAAAAGAAGTGCTCCGTAAAGGTGCGCAAGGCGATCGAGCTTGGCAGGATCAGGGCCGAGGGATGAGACACCCTTGGGCTTTGCACGGAGAAGAAATCCGCGGAGGAGGATAAGGCGGAACACCGACCGAAGACGACAGGTACGATTAGGGTCAACGTAGGGGAAGGGCAGACATTCGCCGGCACCTTGAATGGATTGAAGCAACAGGTTAAGTCGGGACAACTGGGAGCTAGGGTTAAAATCGTCACAAATAATAAGGAGGGGGACGTCATCACATACTTATCTGAAGAGTTAGAGGGCACTACAGATGAAATAGCGGAGCAGATTAGAAAAAGACGGAGAGGATCCATCACCGTGGACCACAAACACGCGAACAGTAAAGTTGACTTGGCCATCTGGGGGGTCGACCCATGATTCAGTAACAGAGAAATCAGCCAACATATCACTGAGCAGCTTGGGGGCATACCACTTCGACGAGTGTCAGAGCCCAAGATCGCGTGGTCGGAGGTCTGGTGTGTGCTGATAATACCACGCGGGCGGGGCTGGGGTGGCACGAGCTTCTTTTAACCGTAAAATAATAAAACTGATGTGTACTGCAGTTTACTACAATCAGGTCGAACAGAAAGCCGATACGCAAAAATGTTTTCGCTGTAATGAGGTGGGACATGCCGGTGCAGGGTAACGTCATCTCGCTGCTCGGTATGTGGCCTTGAGGGTCACAGAATGAATAGGCAGCATGAGCTGCCTAGCGTATAGAAGCGCTGTCAAGGCCGGCAAATACGCCACCCCGTAAAGGATGCACAGCTAGCCAGCAAAATCGGCGCCGCATCTGGGTCCACTGAACCTGTAACGAGGCCTTCAAATGAGTTTGCAGAAAAGGCCAAAGATAAACGCCACAAAAAGCTCTCAAAAAGGCTGAAACGAATCGTTCCAGACCCCGAAGGAGACTGGACATTGCAAGGCAACCCAGTTTCTTCTGCAACCCAAAAAGCCAAGGAGGAAATGCAGAACGAAGAGGATCGGCTCCGGGCATAACCCAATATGCGGTAGGGCCTGTAAATTAATGTGAATCGCAGTCGGGGAACACATGGCCAGCTCAAGGCCGAGCGCTTAAATAGACATTGTTCTACTTTCGGAGCCGAACAGACGAGAGCTCCCTACGAGGAGAGATAGCTAATGTGGGGATGAGCAGGTGGACACGATAGTTTGGCGCCTCTTGAGAAGATTTCATTTGCGAATAATAGCCCTAGGGTACTTTTGGATAGAATTATAAGGGAAAACACGTGCTTACGGTTGCTATTTTTTACCTAATTGAACACAGGAGAACCTTAAACAGGACCTTAAACAGTTTTTAGAAAAGCTAGGAATGTTATTAGAATTCGTAGGGCCGGAAAGAGAATTGTTATAGGAAAGGGATTAGCATAGGATGGAGTGGAACGCGCACAACTCATAGGGTGGAGCTCTGGAAGAATGAGTGTCGGCCACCTTTTAGTGATCAATGAAATAATGAAGACCTAACATTTGAACGAAAAGTCAGAACGCCTGGCTGGATCTCACAATGGTAAGCGAACACTCAGTGGGCTGGGCAATCGTGTGGAAGGTACTAGAGACGAAGTAGCTCAGCGATCATCAATACGTTACAGTTTCCCTTTCAGAGACCAGAATTAGAAAGCGCCCGTTAAGCAGACAGGTTCACCCAGAAGGGAAGCCAGAAGGATAGATGGGACGGCATTCGAAGTGGAAGTGTCCGCTTGTCTGAGGAGATAGAAGTCGGAGTGCGAAAAAAGAGGCATCTCACGAAGATCGTCCCCCCACGAAGGGGTAATAGACCCAAAAGAGTTGGTTGGAATAAAAGGAAGGGCCTGCGTTAGGGCATTCGACAGAGAAAGGGGGGTTTACAGACATCTGAAGCGCAAGAAATTCTCGTATTTGTTAAATGAAAATATCAAGCTTCCGAGAAAGGAATTAATGGGGGCAAGCAGAAGGCTCACCAGGCACAACGGGGCTATTGGCAGAATAAGGCACGATTTAGGGAACGGAAGGAAATTATACGAAAAGAGAATAAAACCAAGGAAAAGTTCCTTAGGCGGGCCATACGTGACAGTAGGAGCAGTGCATGGAAAGACCTCAGGACACTGTTGAAAGGGATGTCGGGGGCTTGCCCCATGAGATAATTAAGGGAGGGGTATGCGAAGGAGTACCTTCTGCCCCTCGGGAACATTTGGCGGGGATAGTGCAGGACCGTTTTCCAATACATCCTCTTAAAGTCGTTACGGCGGGACTAAGAGAGCTAGCGGAAGAAGAGGAAGAGGTCGCTGAAGTTCTCGCGGAGGAGGTCCGCTAGGCGTGCACCAAGCTGACTTCAAGTAAGGCGTCCAATCTAGGCGGCAAGCCGACGGAGGCAGTTATGTCAATAGTCAGGTGGAGAAGGGAGAAAATCTTGGCTAAGGTGGCGAAGGATGACCTGCTTCGGGAATGGGAGTTTTCTAAATTATAGAAAAGGGCCAGGCTGGTCCTTATCCGTTAGCCAAAGGCGTCAAGCCTGTCTGCCTCCTTAATACACTCGGGCAAGCTTTACGAGCATATAATAAAAGACTAGCGCGTGAAGTCAGCAATTCCCACCTGGTTTCAAAAGAATAGATTTCATCTTAAGTTTATTCAAGTATTGGCGGAATCTGTGGGTCTATAAGTCTCACGATAACGCTGATATGACCGTATCGGTGTGCATGTGCATCAAGCGTTACCGAAACCCCCCAAAATAAAAAAAATAGTGCGTAACAGCTCAGAACCTCATACGGATAAATATGAAAGCAATACCTTGACTTGGACGATGTACTCAAGTGCGAGCTGAAGACAAAATTCTTTAATTTGCGTCAGTGGTCCGCGAAGGCATAGCTGGAATGATATTCACATGGTCATGCAAGAGTAAAACTTAAGGTGGTAGTGTGTAGTTCTCATAAAAAAATACAATCTGCTTAAATTACTTTTGTCACGCATGACTATTAAGGTGTTACGACGAATACGGATTGCAGTCGTGTGCACAACTTGCAAACGTATCCAGCTTTTCATACCTTGTTTGATCACCTATGAATACAATTAGTGAATAAATTACATACTGAACATTCTTTTCAGTTACTATTTTTTTTAAATAAAATAGCTGAAGATTTGCGCGTTACGTAATCGAAAAATAACCTGTTTTGTTTTATTAGTTTGGAAACATCGCTTTTTCCGTGCTATATGTTACTGTAGAATCCGTTTCTACTAACAGAGTGTCCATCGGGCGTTACGTACAAGGCATTGCGAGTTGGACGTTTGTCTTTGTTGGAGCCTCATAAATCTCATGCCAATTTACATAAAATTCAAAGATGGTAATCGAAACGCCTACTACTCACACCCAGATGTATAGAGCAGGTCTGCACGTAAGAATATATGAACCATCGAGCTGCGTATGGATAATCGTAAATTTGGCTTTTGAGGTTACACCTGCATTCAACTATTCTAGATGGTTTAGCAAACAACGATAAGATGATGTAATTAGTTTGGAGTATATTACCTCAGCGAGCTTAATTGCAGCATTTGCATCGAGCTTCCGTTCCGTGTCTTTTTTCTCCACTGCGAATCGTTTCTTCATTGTAGCCACAATCATTAGGAGCTGATATCGAAGATGCTGCTCGACTTGCGATACCGTCTCGTCCACACACATCTACTCACAAAAAAAAGTACAAAAAGGTATCGTGAAATTAAAGGTAAATATCGATCTGTACTTTGTTATAGTATAAAATCGGATGTTAAACGGCTTATATGCCTATTTTAGGGTGATATATTTTCTACAAAAAGGAAATTGACTTTAGTCGATTACGATCAAACTGGAATTTAGATGGCGCTTATCAACAGCATTGGTGGAAGAGGTATTATAGACTAAAAGTATGAACTTGTACTTTACCATTTCTTTTTAATGACACAACTAACCTTAACAATCAGGCAACGTTTTACATTGTCGCTTTTTGTATATTTCCGTTGTTACGTTGTTAAAAAATTTGGCGTATTACCTGGTATCTAACGACAGCAGAACGAATAGCCGTGAGAGCAGCAAGCATACGAGCAATAAGAATGGCCGATTTTCTCGCCATAGCTTTACCAGTCGCCAAATGCAAGCCCACAAGTAACTGCAGCTGCTGATTAAGACACCGTGCCATATTGCAAGCCTGAATCAGAAGTGTGCAACGACCTTTTAGCTCATCAACCACATGCTCTGACTCTGCGGGGCTGCCCATCATGGCGTCTATCTTGAGAAGCCAAAGTGCCACCTGCGGATAGAAGAAACATTGAAAAACAAATTTGATAATGTTCTTATTTTAATAAAACCGCTCAACTGGCAAAGGTACCCTATATTCACTTTTTGGAGTGACAACGTGCTGTACCATTCTTGAATCACCTTTTTTTTATAGCTTCGGCAATGCAGCTGCTTCAGAAACAAGAAGAAGCTTTTCAAGGTGGTCGAAAATGCTAGTTCCCGGACATAAGTAGACGACATGGATTGGTGACTATGCAAGAACTGTGCGTATACTTTTTCCTTTGACGTTTTGCGGAACCTACAAATGTGAACCGAAATGTGATTTTTAAGTATGCATATTACAGTGGTACTTTCGCAAGTGCCTTTAGTAGAGGGGAAGTGGTCTACTACGTAGCGCCTTTCATACTGCTGGCTTTCTAAATTAAGGCTGATATGACTTGAAAGACTGAAAATTTATTTCACATTTTGGAACTTATCACAAGCACTTTCTCGGTTACGTTCTAAGTGGTGTTCACTTGGGGATATGAACTAACGTGCCAAAGGCGAGCTTCTTAACTGCTCGCAATGTGCGTTTTGAGTTCTAGTTACTAGTAAGCAAAATACATATATTTGACACAACGTGTTGCTGTTTGCTTGACTTTCTATTTTCATATAGAGGATTGCACGTTGATATTTTACTAGGAGGGCACCGCAAGAGAGTCGCAATGGACATCACAGAATAGGAGGCGTCTTCGCCGTGCATTTTGCTTTTCATTTGTTAAAAACGCCAAAGTCTAGAGCACCTCTCACGTAGCTTCCTTTATGTGATATACATTTTGTTTCAACAAAGTACATAATACAGCGAACTACTAATTGATCAATTTACTTAAAGCTCGACATCGTGCTTATGTCTACTTCAGTAATATATCGGACGAGCCAATGAATAGTAAATAGGTAACCAGCTTCTCTAATATAGTTTCTTAAACTCCCTGCAGTGCCCGTATTTGAAAATTGCAAATAAGACCTTATATAAATTTTCGGCTTACGTCTCACTATTAGTTCTTGATATTGCTCACCTGATTTTCATATCCAACAACATCTTGAGGAGCTTTACCAAGCATCTGTTCGAGGTGAGCAGCTTTATCAATTGTCGGCAGCAGTTTTCCCAGGACAGGGATTTCCCGCAAGAAAAACTCATGAGCCGTCCATACAATGTTCCCGGATAAGTGGACAGGACCAACCTAGTTGATTGATAACAATGATCAATACGGGACAATCACTTGACGACCAAATAGGTATTAATCTATAAAATTATTTGAAACTCTCAGTACTTTAGTTCCTACATGAGTACCCAAGTAAGCACGCACTTCTAATCTACCCTTTTCGTAAATTCCTTGACACCATATTCCAGTTAGTGAAACACTTATCTAAGCTTTAGAAGTATATGTGATATGTTCTTTTATAGTCAGTATATCGGGGAATATTTTTAGAACCCTTGGCTCATTTTTTTTATTATATTCGACTGGGGGGTGATTGGCGACTAACTGAGAGGCCCTATGCAAATTAAAAGTGACACACATTCGTCATTTTGTCCTCCATTCTTATGTACAAAAACCTGTATCATATCTAGGAATAACAACAAGATAATAAAAGTCGGTATTCAATTAACCTACTTGAAAAATGCTAATGTTTTTGTATAAAAATGTAATTCTTCCTTCACGAAATGAAAATATATTGAAAAGACATTTGGTACAACCTTACGTAACGCGTAGTTTAGAATTTGTATTTATATACCTTTTTAGCCAAATCACAAATTGTGCGGAACAACCGGCGGTCAGCTTGTCCACCAAGTGTAAAATGGAGAACAAATAGAGCACAACTACCCACAAAGCGCGTCGAGATCTGGTACACCTGTGAGGCAAAGATGAATGCACTTATTTTGATTGGTACCTGTCAAATTAACTATAAGTGCACTATATGCGTTTCTTGATCACAATATGACGTACGCTCAAATATAGTTCATCACTACCCATTTATATAAAAATAGATTAATTATTATCATTACTATTCATTTTTACGAAGTAACATGTGTAATAATAGCTTTCCTGATTCATAAAGGTTATAGACAGGCTTCCAAATGTTCTCAGCATACCTGCAATGTATTTTCGGCGAGTTTCGTGTCCAAATGAGATAGGTCGGACCGCAGAACCATTTTTAATGACTCTAACATGCGAGGACTGGATCCCGCTATTTGTGTCAAGCATCCTCGCAGAATTCCCCCTTGAAGAAGCTGTTGATCAATGTCACCCAAGTGTTTCAGCAAGGCCTTAAAAACGATATAAATATGACTTTATTGAACCTTTGCAAGCATAAATTTTGTTAGCGCATATTTGTAGTTTGACAAAAGTGAAAACTAAGAAAAAATGCTTTATTGTATCTAGAGCAGAATAATCTTTGCGATATCGAAGCCACTGATATTTATCCATCTGCACTACACTCCTTTTACACTGTGTGCGATCGTTGCGCAAGAATATTAAGTTTGAATGGAACTCCACTTTGATATTTAAGACACCCTTATATTTTTTAAATTTGCGAATACAAATGTATTATCAGATATGATCTTGTATTCAATTATTTATCATGGCATACCTTGATCTGGTCGCCAAGTTTCTGGTCTGCATACTGCACGGATTTAAGTAATCGAATATAGGCTGTCATGTGGTCGTGCAGAACGCCCTGATGCAGTACGACCAGATCGAGAGTAATCAGCGAAGTCATCAAACGGGACAGCGAATCGAAAACCGCCTAAAATCAAATCGATCCGCGAGTACTATGAATCACACGTACTTGAGTTCCGGGAATCGAACCTCGGATCGCTATAAGAGTAAGCCGATCACCCGTAATAATTTATTCTTGCTCACTGTCGTTTACGCACTTGTTGTTTACAAATTTTCACTGTCATTAGGCATCAATACTTCGTTGTGTAGGTGCAGTAACATTCTATGAAGGAGAAAACAGGTCAAAATGGAGAGCAACTATTAAGTGAACTGACCATATTATCAGGAGCCTAAGTGGTATAGCTGTGAAAAACACGGCGGTGAAAAATGGAACTCCAGATTCGTGATCTTGAGTTAAGGGAGAACGTGATCTTGACTGAGCTAAGGGAGAGCCTGCTGCGCACCTCAGGAAACAAGGCACCTTTTTTATCGGAACATACAAACGCACAGGTGGAAGACAGGAAGGCAACAGAGTTTGTTGTCATGGGAGTACAGACCTCTCTTCAGGGTCACATACACATGAAAACCAGGGTACAGACCCATGACAGACAAAGTTAATAGAAGAGATCACCGGGTTGGTAAAGATAAAATGGTCTTTAGACGAACACTGGTGGTAGGAGCAAGCATTGTCACCGACAGAGAAGTAAGGATCGATCTGCTTAGCAAGGGCTGTACAAAAGACGAGGAGGTACTCAAGCGACTGGGACAACAGGTTTCCTGTCCTATCAAGCGCACGAGAAATTCCAGGAGTGGGCAAGGTCGGTAAGGGCAAGAAAAGTGATAAAATTGATATTGACGGCCATTGAGGTGAGCCCACGAATCTTGTACAGGATGAAGGCAAGGGACGCCTCAAACTTAGAGAAAGTGACGAGACCCATGAATACACTAGTAAAAAGGTGCTGGAATGGTGCAATAGCCGTGTACTGCCCTCAGGGCTAAACCAGGAACAGACTGTCAAAATTGCCCAATGCTGCCTGGTCAATATCCCGATAAGTGCAGGCATTTGCTTCAGAGGGAACGTGGAGTTAACTACAGCAAAAAAGCGACAAGAAAGGAAAGGAGAGAAAAGTGGAGTAAAAGAGGATGATCGCGATGGCTCATCAGGAGGGAAAGAGCTATGCCGACCTCTTACGAGGCTGAAAACCAACAATGAACCTGGCAAATGAAAGAGCATAGAAACAGAAGACTCAGAAGACAGAGGACGGGGGCGTTACCCTTATAGTTAAGAAAACAAGAAATTCAGGCTAATTCAATGGCATGCTCAAAATATAGGGCGGACCTTGAAGCTCTAAAGAAAAAGAAAGGAATTCCCGTACAGTACCGGTCGATCTGTCCACTAAACCAGACTCGAATACAGATACTAGAGCCGCCAGCAACAAGGCCAAAGTACAGAGCAAGCTGGCAAGACAAAGGGGCGCAACAGGCGTGGTCTTGAAGAAGTAAGAGTAAAAGAATAAGTCAAAGTATGCGAAGAAAGCACAAAACCCGATGCACCCAAGTGTGGAGGGGAAGAACAGATGCAGTACAGTCGGGCTTTCACAATGACACCTAGCACGATACTGTAAATGAATCTGAATAGGTGTATAGCTGCCACGATATCCTGGAGGGCCACCTGCCTTATCTCAGCACCGAATAGGGCGAAAAGGTCGAAAAGGGGGTTGCTTTGAACGAAGAAGAAAGGCCCGAACCGAATCCAGGCCTTCCTCCATCGGATTCGAAAAGCCGATAGCCCCACATGCTTATTATGCAATACCGGCACCGATAATATGACAGAGTTTACAATGTTCGGGTGTGCACGCTTTAAAAACTGAAAGATAATAACCGGAAGACACATTTGGAGTGGAGATAGTGCTGCCAGAGGATCTCGTGGAACTGAGAATTGAGCCCTCAAAAACAAGGTACAGGCACCACACCAATATTCCCAACAAAAAAAACGATTTCTGTCAGTGTTGTCGTCTTATAAATAAGAACAGTTTTTGAAAACTAGACAAATTGAGTTATTTTTAACTACTATGAACTTTCGTAAACACCAAATAGTAAGAAGAATACTGAAATGCTAGTCCTAAAATACTAAAAGTTGAAATTGGCGTATTAGGAATTAAGCACTATAATGTTTGTTTTTTCGCAAAATTTTAAATCAAATTCAGTTATTATTACCCAATGGAATTTTTGTAGTGTCAATATAGTGTCTCAAGCTACGGATAATTTTTGAAAAGTAAATTGCGAAAAACACATGAAGCTACTATGTTGTGGGAGTCGATAGATGCCGTCCACTTACCTGTACAGTAGAGGTGTCGTTCTGAGGTGCAAACAAAAAAAAGCCGACGATCTGTAAAACAAGAGACAACAGTTGTTCAAGTGTAATTACTTTCATTATTGTTTAGAAACAACTCGACAGAAATTATTTCGAGGGAAGAGCATGGCTGCAGACGTAATCGCTCCACCATGACAGCGTGCTCCACCTCTGCACGGGTAGGGTTCCCCTAACAGCCTAGGCCTGCTGGTGGCCATCCTACAGGACAACAAAGTCAGGATCAACGATAGAGTCGCGGTGCTCCCCTCTACTCACAAACAGCAAGAGTAACATAGGGAGACAACCCCGGCTGTCCACTGCCAGTCCTGATTTCAAACAAACGTGACCTGGTCAATGTTATTTTATATGCGGACGACCTGGTCATCTATGGCTGTAATCGGTTCCAGGTTTGGCAAGCCCTAGCCAGGCCGAATATTGCATCTCTCGAACTCGGACTAACTGTCAACTGGGTAAAGACATTGACGATGAAGTCCAGACGCAAGGGACGTGTATCCGCCGAAGACCGCCTTAAGTACGACGGCCACTCGCTCGCCTATGTTAGTAAATTCCCGTACTCAGGCCTACTACTGCACCTGCTCCTTACTCACGCCACCGAACAATGTGAAAAGGCACTGTCTACTGTGGCGGTGAAAAAGAACCCTCATCTCCTATCCATCTCAACGGTCTTGCGTCTGTGTGATTTTAAAGTCGCGCCGATGGCCACATACGTAGTGGAAATCTTTGGAAGGACCTAAACCAGACAGGCCCCGAGCTCTTTAATGGCCTAAAGGCATCTAACGTTAAACATGTTCCTGTCTTTCACCGTATAACTCGAAACAAACTCGTGTATCTCCTTGCTGAGACTCCACTTCTTACTGAAGGGCTTAGAAGCCGCCTCCCTGCGACTTCCGCTTACAATGAAATGCTCTCGCCCTGGGAGAAAAAATTCCTAAATACCGGGGCAATCAACGATGACACGTAGAGGAATTAAAAAGATCGAACCGACGCGTGGTAACGGAATTCGTTGCGCACGAACTTCATCACAATCTATGCTGCCTAGGCGTTCACCACGAACCTGCCCCCGCACGTGTGCGCTCGATACGGTAATATCTGCGGTAAATATCATGCGGCGTAATGTGCCCACGGTGCCTCGCTGGCCTCTAAAGCGAGTTTAGCTTAATTCATGTCACATATTCATGTCTTCACATATTATAGGTTGTCGTTTGAAACATAGTATACCCAAAAATTAGATAGGCCTCGCATTTTTGGACCATACTTTAGAGGCTGTGTACTGTTGTTAATACAGAAGTGTGCACCATATATTGCCATTATTTTAAAAGTAACAAACACAAACGCGTTTCAGACATTGAGTGTAATGTTCATTCAATCGAAGTATTGAACGCATCACCTACGACACGCTTTTCGATCACTATATTATACAAAATGAGGCTTTATCGTTAATGCACATTCTAATGTTACCTTTCAGCAGAGTCATTGTACCCCGATTGTTATAGCCAAATCGTGCAGGATGAAAACTTTTGGATAGGGTGCTACAATTTGGCGAAGGAAGCGCGGAGAGTGGCAAGGCTGGGTTCGAGAAAGGGTAGAACGTTAGTCCTGTTCATATTATATTTTTTTTTAATTTTAGAAGTTTAAGATTTATAGTTAAGATTTTTCACTTGTTGCTGTTCTATGTTATAAAGCTCACGGCTGCCAATTTTGTTTCGAGTATAAACAATTTCCGTGTGAATTTTTTAAAATAACTGTATTCAGCACATTTTGAAGGCATTATTGCACAAGAGGTATTTAATTCTATTTGGGCGCAAATTAAAAGCGTATATATATATAACATAAGATGTATGTGGTGCCGGGATCCAACAAAACGGATCCTGGTGCTATGGGCAAAATTCCCAAATTGCCAACGTAAAACGGTAGTGGTCTCCAAATTTTTCAATTTCGCACTTCGCGAGTCTGCGTGTGAGCAATAATTATTTGGAAAATAGAGTGCTTATTAATTCTCTCATGGCCTTTGACTTACTTGAAAACAAGCTGTACTTTAGTCTATCATATCGATATTGTCTAAAAAATTTGTGCAGATGTTATACACAAAACCAAAGCCAGATTAATTTATCTTTTTTAACACAAAAGGGGAAACTATATCGATTAGAAGTATTTGATATTATTCAGAAATAAAAATTAACAACAGTATAAGTAGTCTGTACATCATTATAATTTGTAAGATTAAAACACACCTAGAAATAAAAGGTTATATATGTACCTGGCTAATACCGAGCTGAATAGCGTCCCCGCACCTGGATATGTAAGCAGTCATACGTCTCAGGACAGGAAGAAAGCAAGCTAACTGAAATGGTACAAAAAAATGTATGTATGTATTATTTTACTGTAAAGTCAACTTGTGATTGATGCAATACCTAATACTTCTGTTTAGTCCTGTCGACGTCAAACAGCATCTCAAAGTGTGTCTTGAAGAAATTGAAACCATAGCGGCTTATTTGGAATATAGAATTTTTGACATATGTCACTTGACTAAATACTTAAGCGCACTTCAGACAGTTTGGTTGGGTCTAGAACTATTATCGAGCTCGGTGGCTTGATGCATTCACGCGCGCGTACAGAAAAGATATGTATGTGCGCAGGTTCGATCCCCACCATTGCACATTTGCATTCGTAAAGTTCGTATTATGAAGTAATGTAAAAAGCGTTACCGTGGCTAATATTTACCGTGGCCAATATTTACCGTGGCCGTGGTAAATATTGGCTGATGATTAACCCTAAACATATTTGTTTGGACTATACTCTTGGAACATATCTGTTAACTGGTTTTCGGTGCATTTGGCCAATGAAAATGCACTAATACTAGATATCTTTATCAATCGATAATGCATACCCGGAATCTCGTTCAATGTGCTTCCTCAGTCGACGCGTCTTGCACGACAGACTACCTTGAAATCTGGGTTCCACACTTTGTCAAACCTTTTTTTCACCTATGCACTCAAATAAGAGGCTTTTAGGGGGGAATGAAGACTGACTGTTTTTTGACTTAAGTAATCAACCACGTGCCGGCTGCTTCGAACTTTGGGAAAAATAAGTCAAAAGCAAAACAGATGAGACGTTGATTATCATCACATGGTGCTGCGTGCTCAATTGAGCTTGATAGGCGAAGTGTTTAGTTAACTAAGGTCGAGAATGTTAAAGCGAAGGCACCGCTTCTGTATGCTTTTGCCAACGAAAAAGAGGAGCATAAAAATGTGCACAAAAAGGTCAAGATCGTGGTCGGACACTCTGCTTACCGGCTTACAAGAGTGCGTCCGTATAATTCAACGAATGGAAGCGCACGAGCAAACACCGCAGCAAGCGGTCTCGAGAGATCCGTTGCAGCCTTTTTGCTTTGTGTTGCCAGTTTAAGATCTACTGATAAGGAAGAGACGCTAAGGCAGGACCAGCTAGCTAAGGACACTGACCCCACCCTTAAATGAACGGAGGATGAAGGGGCACTGGCGGCACCCCCGAGGCCAACAAAATGAAAACAGTGGTACCCCGAACTATGGAAAAGCCAGAGGGTAATGAACATAGTAGCACTATAATTCTCGTTTTTAGTTGTCCCAGAGTTGTCGTTACTTGGTGTCATCATCACTAATTAAGCAAATTCTGGAAGAAGTGATCCACTGTTTGCTGACAAAGGGCATGCCGGCGGTGTTACATAACAGAGAAGGGCTATCCACAGCGAGGCAGATGTTCGAATTTCTAAACCAAAGGTCGGTTTTGCTTGGAAAATTAATTCGGGTCGGAAAAAAGCTGAAATGAAGAAGCGCAGCTATCAACGTCAAAATGGTCGGATAGTTATAAAAAGTGCGCTTCTTACGCTGATATGATTCATGAGCTTCAGTTTGAAGTTGATCCTGGTTCCTGTAAGAACAATATTACAACCTGTCGTTCTTGTCTCGGAGATTATCTTAAGGTCTTCTTCAAGAAATAGGATAGAGGAAAGCATCCTTTTCCCTCGAAGCTCTAAATCTGAGCAAGCCGATGGGGGATCAGCCCGACTCGATAAATCTATGGACAAACGTTTCATAATTTGCAAGATCATCGAAGACGTGAGGTCTGCAGTTTACAAGATACCGAGAGTGTAAGTTACTTATGATCTTACCCCTCGGCTCAAATGGTCGTTGCTCCATGGTCTTTCCCACGAGCGCGGGCGTTACGGTTAGGTAACTGACCAACGGGGTCAAAGTTATTTTGGCTTAGGTGGGTTACCGCCCTATGCTATCAAACGGCGGCGTAAAGATATCAAAAAGTGGGCCACCTCACCCAGAATTGTACTGAGTAACTCTACGAGGTTGGAGTACAAGCGAAAGGCCACCTCCCACATTGCAAGAACTGTAAGAAGCCCTCTACACCACCGAGGCCCCGTCGCCAACTTACTATATTGTGCGCTTTACTAGGCTCAGTTCAGAGAACGCTTGGGAGCTCCCTCGAAGCTGGCATATGAAGTAGTATCAGATATCAGTATCTTCCTCCAGAAATTGGCCGTCCAATTATAAACAATCGCCATAATATAATGATACAATAAAAGCATATATATAAGGCATAATATAATAAGGTTATTCAATTAAACTTTCATTATAGCAAACCTGTTAACGAGCTACTATTAGACGTAGCCGCAATATGGGCCACAGACGTCCTCTTACTGAGCGAGCCAAACAGAGGTCTTCTCAGGAAGAACGGGTTTTCGTATAGGGCTAACGCAGTTTTCATACTGCAAGGGGAAGGAAAATATCGCCCTAGCTACTATGCCTTGACTCAATACCTTGACTAAGAGGATAGAGAGAATAGTGAAGGATATACTAGAGTTTTTTGCGGTTTCCCTTGAATTCCCAGTTTAGGTTTTACAAGTAATGTTCAATTCTAACGGCGATTCATCGCCTTCTTAAGGTGGCTTTTTCCGCCAAAATGGATCCTCCGTCGTGAAGGCCTTTTTACATTGCCATCTTCTTGGATGTGCGGTATGCGAATTCAATAGCTTGTCCTGGCCTGTTGTCCGGGATACTTTTAAGGGAAAGAGGATCCTTCCATATCTGATAAAGGCCGCATCTGAAGTGGAAGGACGCTTGACCTGGGTGGAAGAACGCTCGACAGCCAACGGAAATAATTACCAGGCATAATCCAGGCACCCGCTGTCGAACCGACTAATCAGGACGAGGCGGAACTTCGTGTACTACATGGGCTATAACAAAGCAACTGGTCGAAGCAGTAGCCTTTGGAGGAAGTACTACGGCGGGAGAAGCTAATATCGAATAGCGATATAACAAGGCAAAACTGCAGGGGCTACGCAAAAACAATATTTGCAAGCTTCACTATGAAGCCATCGTATATCCGACTTTTCTTGTAACCACGTACAAGTCAAAACTTCTCTCTTCGGCAATCAAATTCGGTTTTCATTTACTAAGAGACGTCGCGCTTCTTTCAAGGGTAACCTATGAAATCGTTTCCAATTAGATTCATGTATAGAGACAGCGGGTACCTCGAAAAGTTACAAGAATAAGAATACGCCATTCAAGTAAATTCTGTAACTTAAAAAAGAGCTTGACATCATGTTGAGTTCTTACACCTAGGATTAACCATTTACCTACATGCTGATTCAAAATTAGTGTTTGGTACTCCAATATGACTATAACCAACCTGCTGTTCAGGCGGGTTGGTTGCTCCTTCACCCTCGCCATAGCCGTGCAACAATCGAATAAACTCGTTCTCCCGGACGAGGGTATCCAACTCTAAGCAGATACTAGTGAGAGACAAAGCTACCTTATCGAAATTGGGTGAACCCGTCTTGATTAAGAAAATAGGGCTTACTCCATCCGACGGTTTCTGCGCCGCACGGCTTACCTGTAAAGGCAGAAATATCTGGTTTATACACTAATTACATTAAAAGGGTATACTTACATCGGCTCAGTGCCTCAAAATGAACGTCCTTTGCGTCTAATACATGTTGCAAACTTCAGCTAATTTTTAGGCGACAACGGCTCTTCTGCAGCTTTATGCACGGTGTCGCAAAAAGGAAACACACTCTACTGGAAAATAATGGTAAAGTAAGTTCTGTAGGGAAGAAGCTTTTCTCTGTTTATTTGTCATGTCAAGATGGTGTTGCACAGCTTGTATCTCTTCTCTTATGCGTATCGGAAGCGAGCTATAAAATGCTGTTATTAGTTTGTAAATTATTTGTGCTCAACTTTGATTATTCGTACCAAGCAAATCAGCGAATACGACGTAAATATACCGAAAGTACGATTTTTAAAAATGTAACCTAAAACTTCGGATCTAAACTATACAGCCAGCAGAACAAAAAAGCCGATAATATTTAGCTTAAAATGGTCTGCCATACATGAATTGTAGAATTGGGTTGCAACCGGTGTTCTTCAGGTACCAAGTCTTCTAGCTTTACACAATGATTACGGACTACACTGGCAAGCCGACGAAGCTCCCTCTGAACTAGGACCTGTAAAAAAGCAAGATGGTGATGTCAACTCCACTATAAAAAAATTCAGAATATACTAATAATTAGCGAAGATTTATTATTATTTCCTTATGTATTCCTTATTTATGGTGGTGTATGTTGTTGGCAACCACGATACTAGCAGATTATACTGAAACGCAGTCAGCATAGACCGGATATATTATAAAAAAAGCAGAGTAGTCTTTAAAGGACTGCAGAATGATCTTCTAATATAATTAATCTGTGGCACTGTATCAAAATGGAGTGCAGAAAACATGACGAATTCTTTATGTAACGCAATGTAAATTTTACAAATTTGCTTTAATTTTTTTTATTAAGAAGTGCTATACCCGAATTAGAGGTAAAATAGAGGTAAAGTTAGAAGTTTCACATCATAGAACGCAATCAATGTAACATGTCACGAGCCAATACCATTATATAAACTAGATTCTGAATAAATTGTGGCGATCGAACTTAATTCCTCTTCAACAGAGGGGTTTTTACTGCCGTTCATGTAATGTATACATACATGGCTTTATTGAGTCAGCAAATCATGTCTGAAAATTATGTCGACCGTTTTCTGTAAGATTTTCTCGCACTGTATAAGTTATCGAAGTAATTTCTTACCGGTTACTGAACCTAGGGGTAAGGAGAAAACGGGGCTTTAGTGGGTTTTAAGTCCCGTACTAGTCATTGAATGGCTGCAGTGACGTGCTAATGCCATCAGTATTACCCGGTACTCGCATTAAAATATTAAAAAAAAAAGATATATAAGTTACAGGACAGAAACAATTTGATAAAAAGTGGCTGTGTTCAGTCCAGTAAGTCTTCGGAAAATTTCGTTTTGAAAGCACATAGAGATTTCAAAAACAATAATACTATTATTGATTTTTAAATAGGCAAGGAAAATACCCTAGAGTTATAGTGGTAACTAGTGCATACCAGTTTTGAGTCTTATATTATTTTTCTTGGTTATAAGGATTCCAACCGCTGTACTACCAAACCTAAAAAACAAGTTATTTCAGGATTTTTCAGTCTAAAAGCGCAAGCGTTCGGGTGCCTGCCCATTCCTTACCTCACAGACTTCGGAGTCATCCTCCAGAGTCATTTTTATTGGTCGCTCGAAATGTAGCAACAATTCTGAGCGAAGCCTGAAAGATTTAATTTTGTTGTGGTTGCTATCGTGCTCTTCTCAGTACAGCAATGTCAAACCTTACGATAGTAAACAACATACTTCATTTACTACTTGCTGATTGCACTTGTCTTTAACTATAACGTAATTTTTGTCCGTTTAGAAAACGGTGTCATTTACGCCTTCCAGTTGACCATCCATCTTGCTGATCGTAGGTGTTTTCATCAAGTGAAATGTTTGCAATGAGGGGAGAGGGCAATATTTTCTTTTACCCGCAACGTCAACATAATTGCCCAGTGTTCGACACTGTTGAAAACAGTGATTTTCCTGCTTATTTGTGTACGGTTTTGCATGAAAAAACTGAAAAGTACTGACTAATACGAAAACAGTAAATTATAATTAAAATTTATGGAAACGTCTCAACGTAAAAAACAGTATAACTCTGCTATAGGTTGAATTATACGCGCAGGTTGCCCATAAGGCACCGAATGAAGTCTACTTTTACTTATTTGAATCGATTTTTACGAACGTAATTCTAGAAATGTATGAAGAAACAGAAAATCGTGTACTCGTTTTAAGCGCACATAAATGAATACTTTTCACTCAATATTCTAATATAATGACAATAATTCATATAAATGATTTAATCCAATTATGGCACATAATACCTGATACTGTTCGTGTAACGGTATACTTAAAGAATAGTAGAATCATACCACTGTATCAAACTAGTCATAAGCAGGGGTGAAGTTATCGAACGATTCTTTAAATAGTTTATTTCGTCAATAAGGTGACCATTTTCTGTAATGAGTAGATCCTATTTCTTATCTTTAGATGGGTATTATCTCATCCCTTCTGCTCTCTATTTGCTCATTTATTAATTTTATGTCTTTAAATATTTTTTGAATTTTGGTATCTTTTTATTATCACCTTAGGTAATTTATTTCTCATTATTTCAGCAAATCAATTTGATAAAAACCTTTATCGATTGCATCCAAAATTGTTTATTTGCCATTTCCATTTGCTTTTCATTCTTTCTTCGTAAGTAATTTGCTTGCTCGTTTTTATTGAGAAATGCTCTGTTTGATGCCTTTAGAGACACTTTTAGTTTTAATTAATAGTGTTGCTTTTGTTTCGTGATGTTTTAACAGAAATATTTCCTCTCTCTCTGTCTACATATAGATATATATTAGGGTTCCTACTGCAGAGGTTCTAGGCGATAAAAAAAGGCGATATATATATATATATGTATATATGTATATGCGGTAGGAGCACTAAATGCGACATACAGTTCGAATTGCAAAATCCCTGACAACTGTGGGTATGTTTGAGAGCATTTTGTCTAATTCCTATTGCAAGGAAATATACAAGACCGGCATTCTGTACCACTCGGACATAAATCCTCCACATCTGTCAAATTATATACTAGAGCTATATTTTTATTTCTCTATAGCGATGATTGTCAGTTTTAATACCTAGCTTAATTATTATGATGCTACTATAATTCACATGAAAATGATTTCGTGTTACTTGTATCCAATAGTTTTTCAAAGAGCCTTATTATTTAAAGTGTGTAAATTATGGAGAGCATTATTGCGGTAGTTGAATTAATGTTCAAAATACTGGTGGCTTTTTATAAAAAGTAAACTATCATGGTTACCGTTTCTAAAACGATAGCTATAAAATATGTCGTAATAGAAGATTGGTTAATCGGAGTAAACACGTTCAGGTCTTTCTTGATTTGAAATATTACTATTCAACCAATTTTTTTTATAAAACAGCTTATTCACCTGTAATTTCGTTCAATAACACGACGGAATGTATGAATGGAAATATCAGTCGTGTGTATGGCTCGAGGGAAAGGTTCGGAAATAACAGAATATCCAATAACGGTGACGGCTAAATGATAACGATAATCACGTCGGAATATTCCAGGGTTAATCGACCCTCCTCAATCGCTACTTACGTGAAGAGTAAGTGAACCCTAGAGTAAGTAAAAAAGTAAGTGAAATTAAATAAAAAAGAAATTTTGTGCAAACTTGCGTGTTTGGAGTTTTCTGCGTGTGTTTTAAAGACTTCTAGAGATATACCAATAAAAAACTATTGCTCAGAATAACTGAGATAAGCTATTATGCCCCTTAACTTTACCGCATTCAGTGGAATATACAGTGATGTAGTGCCAGCCATAGTAAAGTCGCTTTTCTTAACCTAGACTATTACGAAAATATGTTTTGCCATAATAATTTTCAAAGTTTCATAGTTTTTCACTCATATTTGTAGTTAGTGTTACAAATTTAGTTACAATGTTCGAGTTATGGCACTGAACTAAAATAGAAGTTTCTGAACACGTCGTTGCTAATTTGACTATTAACCAAAAGATTTCTACATTATTATCCATTAAAATTTTTCTAAATGCACTATCAGATTGTTACGGCAAGTGCTGGTCTGGGCTTGGTTTGAGTGTTGGCTCTCTAGAGCACTAAAATTGCGCGAGACGTCTTACCACTTCTGAGAATCAGCCTTATCCTTTGATTCTTCTTTACCTGTGTCCTGAATATTTTATTTAACTATTACTTAGGGGAAAGGTAGAACTAATGTTCAGTTACTCTTCATTCAATTGCCACTTACTCGCAGGATGTACCGCCATCGTAAGTGGCCCACATGCAGCCCTAACTCTGGTAAAACAAATGCCAAACCATGGTAGTACAGGTTGTTTGTATTCTTGTGTAAGTTTCTGAAACTTTTCTTAAGCTTACATCTGAGCAAATTTTTTGTGTGATCGCACCATCTTATTGGTCTCTATCTAATCAAAGATACAATAAGTTAAACATACTTTGTTTCAACACCAGTTGTATAACACTGGAATGACTACTAAGAATCAAAACAGACGCTTCATGGACTTCCGCTAATTAACCGATCTTCTTTTTCTTTTTTGACAAACTGTATAGTCTAAAACTGGATTTTTCGTCAGTCAATCGAGCTAATATGAATACAATCTCAATAAAATCAATTTGAAACACAACAAATTTGAGATAAACACTGATCTCAATAATTTAAAGTTTCTAGTCAGTTGCAAAGAATTTATAGCGACCGATTCAGAAAATTAATGGATTTCAGTTGCAACGGTGTACGGCTTTGGATGTAAATGATGATTACAGATGATGCATAATGTTCCCTATGTAATGCATAGAGTAAACAAGGAGTTCAGTTGGAAGGCCGATTTGGCATATCGCCCAAGAGACGTAATAGAACCTTAAACACTACTAATTAATACGAGAGATCAAACAATCCTCTCAAAGTAAACGAAAATATTTTTGTTTGATGGTACTGAGATTTTTAGCATTGTATGCGTCCGGGTTTGCTGCACCTCTATAAAATTAAATACATATACCTATCAAACCTATACTTGTATTTTTAGGAAATTGAGTTGTATCTAGCTTATATTCGTTACGTATTTCATTTTGTTTTTAGATTCAGTCATGTGTGCACCGGACGGGCTCATTCTGTCTCCCAAGCAGCAATCGCTCATCAATAGCTGACAAATGTCCGTTTCATCGGCGTGAACTTAAAGTCTCTATTTGGCAAACTTGCGAGCGAAAAAAAACATAAGTACAAACTGCATCGCCGTATGGATTTTGTGTATTCACTAACGCTCAGAATACCGAAATTTAAGGCATAGGGAATAAGTTAATCATTCGGCTATAATTTTCCGATTAGCATTTCTCTTCTTCTATTATTTATACTATAAACATCCATGCAGCATTGCCTTTGATTTTCATCTTCATCAAATAATGTGATAACGGTATATTGGAAAGTTTGAAAGTTGGATAATTTTACAATTTGTCAATTGTTTAAAAAATACTCAACCTCAAATACTTGAAACGTTACGAAAAATGTTGCAAATGGATGCAGCTATCTGGGTTAATTTCAGATTATAATAACTAAGTGTTAGAAACCATTGGTCGATACAATATGCTTACAAATAAAAATAAATTAAAAACCTATTAACACAGTATGAAATCAAGGCAGGCTCAGTTGCTCAAAATATTTCAAATACTATGAACATAAGTTTCGCCAACTTTATATCACTTTGTACTTTAAGACAGCTTCGTATATGGTTTTGCCGTAGCTCTGCCATGTCTATAAGCCCTTTAACGATAAATTAGCGGGATGGTGGCGTGGCTTCGGTACCAATGCCGGATCAATGTAGTGGGGTTCGACGTACAACGGCTAAAGGAAATAGTGTTTAAAAGGCATTGGTGTATGTTAATACTTACGCCTGACGTTAACCTTATTGCCTTCTTCGCACATACATCGTTGATCAAACAGGTATGGCCGGTATTTTATTACTTTATTTACTGAAAAGTTTGCGCTTTGGTTTAAAATAGCGTTTGTATACGCCATTAGCATGTACCCTGAATGACCTGATCTACAATGAACGAAAGTACAAGCAGAATTAATTTTAGCAAAATATTTTGTATTTTCATGGGCAACAATATTATAAAAAGTTCGATTGATACATCCAATTAATATGAGTTATATGGTATTTGATATTGATTTATACGATTTATACGACCTTTATACGATTGTATAAAGCTTATTGATCTATCTATATATCTCTATCTACCTATCTGTCTATCTATCTATCTAGCCTCTCCATCTATCTACCTATCTATCTAGCCTATCTATCTATTTACCTATCTAGCCTATCTATATTATATTTTTTTAAAGCTGACCATCAGCCAACATTTAACGTCCACGGTGGCAGTTTTTGCATTACTTCG
>MNPL01026227.1:0-11206 GCA_002081605.1 Tropilaelaps mercedesae
ATATATATAAACATATATATATATATATATATATAAACAATTCGTATAACCTCGTGGGCATAAACGTTAATATGTATACCTTTTATGTACTCATGTATTCTTCAGGTTTCTGATATGCAATGCGATTTGTGCGGAAGAGTACGCAATGGCTAACACACTTTATAAAAGCTGTACTATTGTACCTGTTGTTTAGCGATACAACTCCCAAGCACCAGATGTGCGTGTGTGAAATGAGCTATCTAGTATTATCTTACTTTTTACGCTGTGTGTCACCACTTGCAAGCCAGATATGTTGCTTACCTGCATTGCCAGAAACACCGAGTACTATCAGTCTTGTTCATTTATGTAGAGTTAACAAGTAAGACCAGTCGCAGTGCCGCGTAAAGTGTATGCAAAAACGAACGTATAAGCATGCACATCTTCCGACAGGAGACTGCTGTCCGCAGCAGTCCGGCAGGAAACTTTCCCATGTTGCGAGGCATACCACAAGGAGGCGTTGAGTGGCATAACATTTGACACCCCTTATTTCATAGTAAGTCCACAGTATTTCCTAGTTGATCGAAGATCTGGAGCATACGTACTTTATGGTGAAAACCGTGAAGTGGACTGTGACGTGTCCGTCCGTCCGTGCGGTTCATCATCGGTCATACCTCGTCTGTCATGACCGTTGTGATGTAGGCGCCGCAGTTGGCCTCGGTCAATTACAGGTCTCATTCGGTTATCAATTCTTCGTACGTCAATGCTGCAGCCAAGTTGTAGCGCCGTCTTTTACTAGATAGGGTACTGCCAGCTTGTAGACTTTGGACCTTGGACACTCATGGGTAGGTTGCGGTCAGACGAGTGAGCGAGTCCTGAATGGGGCACGTCCTGCTGTATTGCTTCCGCACTCGTTTCACGACGCTGTTCTTGTAGTCTTCCGTGGTAGAGATTTGAATCACTGTGTTCAGTGAGAGAATGTCACGCCGCGTCGACGTCGCGATGGGGGCTTTCGTTCTGGTGACCTGGGCAGTGACTGTTATGTCGTCTTTTGGGTCTTCGTATGTTAGATCTAGGTAAGAGAACCTGAAGACATGTCAGCTGAGCATCTCTAAGAAGTAGCCAATCAGTTTTTCTTCCTCTGCGGCGCAGTTCTACGGCACAGTGTACAATAGTGGAGCTACCTATGGCATACGAGTTTTTGCTGTAAATTACCGTCGATTCCACAGACGGTTTCAGTATCGGCCCATTCTAATTAAAGAATAAATTTTGATGCCAGAATACGGTGTAGGCGAAGGGTGCCGTTTAAGGACCATAATATGGGGTTTTCAAGAGCCGTTACTGTAGCGAGTGATCTGTAAAGGTCTATCGTGGAATTGTTCGGCAAACATACAAGTCGATTTACGGTTCAAGCGCTAGAGCCCAAATCAAACGCAGTGTAACACTATAGCTTCTATATTTTTCGAGAATTCTGTTTAAGTAGAGTCGTTCCGACAAGCTGCACTCAGAGGCCACTTTTGAGTGCAAAAACTTCAGGCAGTTCCCCATTAGCTTTTCAGAACCGACCCTAGCCTGGAGGCCCGTTAGGGCTTCCCGGTGTGGAAGGACCATCGTTATTTTCTGCTACCGAAGGCCTTTATGTATCGTGACAGCCCACAGTAGGAAAAACGTATTTTGTTTAGCTGGAGCTGAAAAATTTCCGACTTTTCATCGCGCCTTTACTCCATTATTTTTCGGAACAACAGATAATTTCTGTCGTTTACTAAAACGCCAAAAATGTTTTCTTAAGTGACGCCTAAATATGTCGATTGAACATTGACCTATAAGACTGAAAGTCTTATTTCGCAGCGATCTCATTGTCGTCGGGCAAGGGCTTATGATTTTAAAGACTCCATACTGCCAATGCCTCGTGCGCTAATTCACCTCTAAAACGAAGCCGTTTATGTACCACAGTTAATGATGGGTCGACGCGAGGGACATGGACACACGCGTGAACCAACGATGTACCCGCCGGCTGTCATCCCGGGTCCAGACATAGTTTGCGCTCGCTGCTGTGGTTTCGGTATCAAGGACGTGTTGATCATACTCCAGCTGATAGCGAACGGCGTCATATTCCTCTTCTGGTACAACAACATCAGCAAGCATTTTCCCACAGAGCAAGACTCGAACCGAGGTTTCCGGTGGTAGCCGGTGGCGCGAAACGGCATACAAGAAAGAGAAAAGCGATGAAACTGGCTAAAGCGGAAGATGGATTGCAAGCATCGCAAATCGACTCTATCGTGTATTAGTTGTCAGCAAACCAGATTCAAAATTGCTAAGCGCCATAAGTGTCATCGTAATAATTTATGTTGATGTTGCATTGGAAATATAAAATGGCTTCTTTATTCCGCTAGGTTCCGTTTACTGGACGTTGTAGGCGTAGGTGAGATTTGATTGACTGGTGTCTGCTGAATGTCTTGTTACCCACGTTCGACCGTCTCAGACCGATTTTTTTGTACATGGGTGCGGTAATCAGGATCGTCTTTCCGACGAACGCCGATAATGACTATGAGCTAGATAAGTTAATACACAGAAGTAGACTGCTGACTTACTTTATTATTTTTTTGTGTGGCCTACTTACCGTCCTGTCCTCAATCGTGTCTCTTTTTGCTTTATGACATGAACCTGATTAGAACAATGATTCCCTAATATAACGTTGGGCAAAACAACGAAATGAGGAAAGGTGGCTTTAAACGTACAATTTTGTAAGTTATTTATACTAAATGGCCCTTACATAAAGAAGTTATATTAGGAAGTTAGTATAAATATATGGATGAAAGCTACTTGTGGCTTCCTTAACCCATACTAAGGCACTCTGGTTCAAACTGGAAGGGCGGAAAACAATGGCAAATAATGACGAGTAATGAACACAAAACCATTTTCCCAAAGACGGCCAACAAGGGTTGCACTTTGCTAATTAAATGAGGTCATGGTTTCACCTCGCGAACACAGAAAACATTTGGGGCAACTTCGAGTTTGGTCGCCGCAGACTAATTATAAATTCAGTTGCACTATAAACGGTAACCTGCGGTCACGTGAAACCTAGTATATTCATGTGCATACAGAAAAAAAGACGTTCCGCGTCTTACAAAATGAATGTTGAAATGTTTTTATCCGTAAACCACCGTCATTTCAAGCTTCCCGCCCCGGATAACCCTCACCACGATGTCCTTCCCCATCTGATATTTACACCTGCAAAACTCCATCACCGGCTGTTGATTGAGTCAAAAAGGAATATTTTCCAGCGCGTCGTTGAAAATATTAATTATAGGCACATATGAGAATCATTAACGCGCAATTTTTCTGGGACTGTAATGGATAGAAAGAGAACATGAATCCGCTTACGTGAGTAGAGTTCTGTGTCATCTTAATTCTCCACCGAAGAACCAGTACTTAGACTTCATTTATTGAGTTCCTAAATATAGACAGGATTGTTTAACTTTGCTTCTTTCGTTGCTTTACAGCTTCTGCCCTATTTCTTTAGTAACTTCACACTGAGCGAGATAGTATCTAAATAGATTAAAATTAGCAGTGGTATTTATTTCGACTCCGGCGACTGTAATATTTAGAGGTTTAGGCGCTGCCAACGTTATGATTAATTTCCATAGACTTTTTCGTTAGGACGTAAGGTGTCCTACCTCATAGAAGTGAAGCCTCTGCGATGGTCGTTTATCCTTTCTTGCAACGTTACTGACTACCTACGTTTTGGCCGCATTGTTTTCAGAAATATCAAAAATCAACAGAAGATCAATGAACGCGAACTTCAACTGGGTCTGACTGGACACGAAAAGAGTTGGCACTCGAAATACAAAAACTCTGCGTGGATTTACTTCGGCGGAGTCAACTTTGACTTGACTGAGGGCGATCTTCTTTGCGTTTTCTCGCAGTGAGCACCTCTCTCTTTTAGGAGCACAAATAAAATTTAATGACATTTTTGTAATGTGAAAATTGGCCAAGTGGTGATGACTACCATATGAATCTCCCGTACACGAACCGCCTTTGCTGAGTTTGTGTCAAAATATTACAAAAATATTCATCCATGTTTTGAGCATCTACCGTGTTCATTCTACGCTCACGGGACGACCAAAGAAGGCCGAAAAATTTTTTAATATTTTGCAGATTTCTTTATCGACTGACAAAAGCGCATTCATTTGCCGGTTTCCAGGTACGGTGAGATTGTGAATATCAATCTCGTGCGGGACAAGAAGACAGGAAAAAGTAGGGGTTTCGGGTTCATATGCTACGAAGATCAGAGGTCGACCATTCTTTCGGTGGATAATTTGAATGGGATCAAGGTAGCTTGTTATTACATTATAAATAGACCCTTATTTTCCTCCTGACTCCTTGTTTTAAAGGGGTCCGTCGTGCCTATTAATTGGTTATTCCTAAGGATAACGCAGGCATAATCAGAGTTCTAGTGTGTACCATTCAATAAAATTCCTCCTCGGCACGTTTCCATGTTCAATGGCCGGCGTACGGCTCAAAACACTATACTGACGCCATAGTCTCACTGTTCTTATGGCAGTAAAGTACATTTGTATTATTTGGTTGACATTTTAACAAGGCTTCTAGCCACCTCATCGTTCCATTGAAATGCATACAAAATTCTCAACGCGCCCATGCACCATCTAATTTCAATGTCGCTCCTTCCTATTCGATTGTCAGCTGTGCAATCGAATTATTCGCGTTGACCACGTCGAGAACTACCGGCCCCCCAAGGACAGCGAATGGCACGACGAACTCACGAAACTGCTCCACGAGAAAGGCTGCGCCCCTGAAGTCGTTCCGGGGCTAGTCAAGGATGAAACGCCGGGTAGCCGCGGCGATGAAGTGGATAGCTCTCGTTCCGCAACAGAGGCGCAGGACAAACTCGACAAGGCCGAGCGCAGACGACTCCGCAAGGAAAAGAAGCGAGCAAAGAAGGCCAGAAAGAAAGAGAAGAAAGCACTGAAGAAGGCCAAAAAAGACAAAAAACGAGCTAAAAAGGCCGCCGACAGGGACAGCGAAGAGCAGGACAGGGAACAGGGGAATGGAAAGCCAACCCGAAGTCGACGAAACCCGACGAAAGCAGAAAGCGACAAAGGCCACAGCAGTAACGATGAGGACGCATCTTCTAGCAGCTCATCGTCGGACAGCGAAGAGCCCACACCGGCGAAACGGAAGAAAATTGATGGGACAGAGAAGATCCCGTCCGTCCACAGTCACTCGAGGTAGGTATAGGAGTGACCAGCAAGCAGGAGGTGAGGGGAAATAAGGGACAAATCATGTAATCCCGGTTAGGAAAATGGTGAGAGGTGTGCGTTTTCGCGGCCCTACTAAATCAATTATTATCTGCCATGTGCGTTTTGCACACCTATTCAAAAGGAATTGCGCACCAATATCTCGCCTTGATTACTTATTTATCATTTTGGGCTTTTCGGCTGGCTCTCACACGCAATGGCGTAGTTAACCGTGTTACAAAAAGGTCCGAGACCGGTCGTACCAGCACGTATGCCCTTTAAAATGCTCTTGGAGCGATGATACACATAAATGCATAGAGACATTCAGGCTTGTCCTATATATGCTGTTGAAACAGTGTAATGAATACCTGAAGCTGAATACCTGTTTTTCACATTTATTTTCCAGGAGCGAATATTATCCCGCCTCTCCGTTGAAGACAGGAAGTGGCCGTCACCGAGACTCAGACTCAAAAAACGACCAACCTCGGGTGTCGCACAGAGATCGAAAGAGGTGCGTGGAGTTATTTTTGTACTTACAGTGCTACGAAACGCCTAAGCAATGCGCGCCTGGTATATACAATCCCATTGGTTGTAACAATGATGGCAACAACGCGGTTTTTGAAACGCTTCCCCTCTACCGCACGCAGGCGCTCTCTTTCGTTCTCCCTCTCTCTAGTACTAAGTGTTTCACTACTTGTAACTTTTACCGTTAAAAATTTTTCCATTACGCGACCGGCGTGTCAAGTGATTTCGGATCCGGTTTCAGTAATATTTCGTGCGGAACACATAACTTGTAAGTACCGTCAATGGTATGCCACGCCTGCTCAGGTGTCTTGTAGCTAATATCGTCTTCGAGAAGGGCGTTTATCCAGTCTAACGACACTCGCCTTAAATGATGGCGACGTAGAGCGAATGCCCCATCTGGAATGTAAAATTTCGCGCTCAAATTATTATAGGAATAAGTCACTGGCGTCGGCAATTATGTACATATGATCACATAGAGGGAATGTAGTGAATCCTTAAAATGATATGTATACACACCGGTACTGTCACTTCGTTGTTGGATATATATATATAAATATATATATATATATATCGATCCAACTGATCGTCTACGTCTTTGCATTACTTTTGTATTACTAGTCATCTATACCTTATTCTCAGCGTGCACGTGTTGACATGAGAGATCATCAGAAATTGGCCCATAGAACACCTTTGAGAAATTAAATTTCACCTGAGAAATACACGAATACTGGCTATTCCATGATATATCATGGAATAGCTGTTGTGCCAAACTGAGGCTGCATGCCTTAACCAGCTGATTATTAATCTGGTTAAGATATTCGTAACAGTATAATAACTGAATAAGGGTGCGTTCCTGATCAACGGATCAGGAATATGTTATCCGATTTTTAGTCGGTCAGTGTAAATCACCTGGAGAAGGTTGAGTGCAGGAGTGCCCTGTGACAGCAAAGGGGTCCAAAAATAAACGACGCCATTAGATACACGCCATCATCATCGTCGTCTTCGTCTTGTTTTCGCGATGCGAGTTATGTAACTAATTTCTAAATATTTGTTCTTTGCTCCGCGCCAGCCGCCTATGCGCCCTGTGTGGTGTTTGCTAGTTTCTTTCCAAGGTAGTTGCGCACAAAAGTGGCAAACTCTAGATGGCTGCTTGTTTATACTCAATGCTGATTCGATTCCTTTTGGCGTGTGTTGTCGACGACAGCATATAATAAAAGCAGGTAATAAAAGCAGAGAGGTGGTTATAAAACAATAGACTAGATACACTGTACGGGCGCCGAGTGTCATAATCCCCATAACTGCGACACTGTCTGCGCGGCTTGTAGTGTAGATACACTGGCATTTTTTCCGCTAAATTCCTTGCTATGGCCGGCGCCTGTGCTATCTTTGTCGAGTGAGCATTAACCGTTCATCCATTACTTTTCATGTCTATCCAGCGAAGAGTTAAAACTGTATATTTTTTTATTATTGCTTTATTATTCACAGTGGGGCTCCCTGACAACTAAGCTCTGATAAAAAGCTTTTATTGACTTTGGCCTATTGGCAACAACAACACAAGAAGTTTACCACTGGCAGTTTTCACCGTTCTGATTCGTCAACCGTTCGTTTATTTCGATGATTGTGCAGTCACGTCTCACGATAGGTGAGAGCTTCTAATAGCAGCGTGCGAGTGAAGTTTGGCGTTACACACGTTTTGCGGTGGCGGGACAGCACCGTGACAAAATATAACAAAGCGCTGACGAGCAGACTCAGTAATCAGCTAATATAGCCGATGCATAAGAGTGAAATTATAAGTATTGATTTTGTTCTGAGAGCATAATAGTATGGGTTTGTACAACTAGACCCGCTTGAATACCATTCTACTCTTGTGTAAAATTGGGCTACTCTAGCAAGGGACAGATGGAGACGAAGCTCCACCGGCGCCTTAGCAAAAACGACGTTGTTCCATATGCAAATCGCTCACTTACGTTCCCGTCGGATCCATATAAACATATTTTCTTTCAAAGTTAAGAGAACAACTGCCACTGTGATCAGATTCAATTACATTTCCCAGCAAAATTTCCTCAGAGCACAGTTGCTCAGTTACGTCTACCTACATTCACTGACATCCGTCGCGGATGTCTATTTCGATACACAGTACAAGAGAAGATACCTCAAAAGCGAGAAGTATTTAAACTTTGAGCAGTGCAGTGTTTGCCAGGATGACTACGTTTGATATTTGTACATTTTTTAATAAATCACCGTTATCTTCATTTCCAAAATAGTTCGTAACGTTCGTCGTTACTTAGCACTGATCTAGTTCGTATATTCCAACATTCACGGGACTTGTTGTCGAGATATTTAGGGTTTTATTTTTTCTAAGCTGACGTTGTTCGATTTCGTTTTTGTGAAAAAACGCTCTTCAATTAGCGTTCATCTTTAGCGTATTGACTCTGTTCGACGAGGTTCGAAAGCCGCTATCATAACTATTAAATTTTTCTCGGCCGCACCTAAACAACAAATTTAACGTGGCGGAGTCGCATGCTATCTAGTGAGTAATACTGTTACATTATTCTAGAAAAAAATATTCCGGTTGCATAATCTTTTGTAACCAAGATACATGTCGTGCAACCAATGTATCGCGATTCAGTGCAGTTTGACTTCGTTTTTCCGAATTTTGCAAAAATAAACTCTAATTACCCCAGGATCGTTGATACGCTCAAGAACTGCGTTAGTGCGTGCGTTAGCGACATGGGAACTACATTCCGCAGAACTTAATGAAATCAGGATGGATCACGTCAGCTGTACAAGAACAAAACAAATAAAATCAACACCGCAACTATTTTTATGCACGTTTGAAAACGGATCAGGATTCTTGGATCAGCTTCCATGCCCGAAGTCATTAAGTTAGCAAAATCAATGCACACCTTTTTACCACCGCAGGAGCCTAGTCCAATATTTGTGTACCGAAGTTACGCATCAACAACGCAAAGCACCTAGCAAATTTTGCGCTTCGCTTAATTCTCTTCATCCATGACGATTTCAGATCTCCCGTAGCGAGACGGCGCTCGCGGACTCCTGACCGCTACCGAAGACGTTCCCGCAGCCGATGAGGTGAGACAATGCTGTTGCAATTAAGTCATTCGTTCCGTAATGTTTGCTTCTACATCCCGAGCGCCACGGAATAAAACTGGCACTAAGAACGCAAAATACACAGTCAATCACGCATTGGGCAGTCATCCTGTTCTTACCGAGACACCAAATTCTAGCACACAGCATTTTTCTAGCATGTTTTCTTCTCAGTCACGTTACGCGGGCTGGCTTTATTCCATATAACTGGCCTCCACTGGTATTATTATTGGTTTAAATTGCCGTTTGAGCACAGCTGAACTGATGGGAGATTGTGCAACTTTGCTAATATTGACAGGTAGCAATCGAAAGCGCAAAATATACTGAGAATTAAATTTTCAAAGAAGCTATGGATATCATATTGTGATAGGGTATGTGAATGCCATGTGTACAGCTGTGTAGAAGCTCCTAGAGTGCTTGCGCGTGCGTGCCAGTAATAAAGAGGGGTTTCTCTAGACTGTACTCAAAAAGGTCGTCGCTCCAACCCATCCGCTGGTTGTGATAGCTACAAGATTAGGCACTTTATCAACCTTCAATAAATTATTTTGAAAAAGTTACCGGAAAATTTACATTCCAACGAACCCGGATGCATATGTCTTCCAGCTCCGTGACGTTCGCGGACTGGCTCACCTCCGTTCGTAATACCAGTTCCTGCTCGTCTCTGTCGTTTGTCGTTTACTTGCAGATTATTGCGGATAGATTCAGTGACAACTTCTACGTCGTATGTGTATGGTAAAAACAACCCACCGTTAAGTAAATTGCAGGGCTCCTTCCGTTCAGGACGAGCCGTTAACTTTCCGCTGTACCGCTGACATGGTGCCGGTCTGGTAGGTGTTGGTCTTACTTCCATTGAGCAAACAACAGAAACGCTATTGTCTAAATTTAGTAAGCGGAAAGCAGTTTCAACATGTAATTAGTTCGCAGTGTATACATGTAGATAACGTCGGGGCTCGTAGCTTACTTTACTACTATTATATGTAATTGTAAAGCTTAGCTAACGAATTAAATAGAGCTGTAGATTGTGATCATATCGGTAGTAGAAGTGCACAACGCGTGCGAAATTTGGCGATTGTGTATAATAATGAATTAATAAACATTAAATGAAAATAATGGTTGCAAGCATACTTTGCGTTTTTTCTTATAACTATTCACCTTGTGTTAATATTTTGCTTGTTCAATTGAGACTGTAAATACAAATACTTACGTTTACGATGGCGTGGCATAGCTACATCGCACGTATTTGTTCAAAGTACGGTCGGCAACTTAAAATTCATTGGAGGCTAGCCTATATGCGCTAGTCGTCATTACACATAGACACCGGTAGGAATTTACCGGATAGACAACCAGAAGGCCTATGGATCAACTTGTTCAGCCGGTTTGTTAAGTTCTCGTCAAACACTTGGCACCCTTTTTTTGAAACAACTATCCATCGAGCACATAAAAACAGCAAAGCTTTTACGAATACTGACTTGATCGGCCTTAAAAGCTAATAAAACGTTCTGTTGCAGCTTTTCTTTGTGGATATTCGCGCCAGACATCGGTTCTCTGTCCGAATAGGGACAACAAAATAATCGGCTTTCTTTATCCAAAATGTAAAAATCTTTTTTGTTGTCACTGCATTACATAACAAAGAAAGGCCTTTGTAATCGGCAGAGAACCGCGACCGCGATCTTTGAAATTGAACCGTATGGCCATCAATAGCAGAGCTGTAAACCTGTTGCGACATGAAGATCCAGCTCCCTTTCTGTAGATCAATCAGCGTAGTCGATCTACCCAACGATTAACAGGGCAAAACGAATACCGTAGAAATTGCCGAAGAGACGTAATCAAATCGCTCCTGCCAAACTCTCGATGACAAACCGGAAAACCGCTTTAGTCACAACAACGGGTTTTCTCTTGATTTCGCGCCTTCGTGGCGACTGTATCGGAACAGAAATTCTCTCACGGGTAGCGCCATGGGGGGCCGCTATCGATGAAAACATGGCATTGTCTCAAAGGCACCTTTACGGGTACGGCCAGATGGAAGAAAGTTTGCCCGTCCATTGCACTTAATAAAGGTATGTTACTGGCGCCGATATCGATAACAGTCGTCTCGAATCCCGTGGGTACCTACGACTTCATAGGCTGGCATAAATGACATAAACGCTGGTAGATATGATTCATCGTGATGCATCTAACTCCTTGTTCATACATGTATATATTTAATCACCACACTTTTAAGCTAGCGCCGAAGCTCAATCATATTTCCTAATGCTACTCAACAAGAGTATTAGTGGCTTGATGGGCGTGTGTAAATGTCTGTGTATATATATATATATATATATATATATATATATATA
>MNPL01026235.1:0-11664 GCA_002081605.1 Tropilaelaps mercedesae
CTCGGGTAATGTCAAATTCCCTCGGGTAATGTCAAATTCCCTCGGGTAATGTCAAATTCCCTCGGGCAATGTCAAATTCCCTCGGGTAATGTCAAATTCCCTCGGGTAATGTCAAATTCCCTCGGGTAATGTCAAACTACATCAGAAATGTCAAACTACATCAGAAATGTCAAACTACATCAGCAATTTCAAATTGCATCGGTGGTGTCAAATTACATCGGTGGTGTCAATTACATCGGTGGTGTCAAATTACATCAATGGTGTCGAAGTACAACGAGACGTCAAACTACATCAGCAATGCTACAAATTACAACGAGATATCAAATAACATCGAGTGGTATTAAATTTCATCGGGTGACGTGAAATATTATTGAGTAGTGCTAAACCACATCAAACGAATGTCAAACCACATCAAACGAATGTCAAACCACATCAAACGAATGTCAAACCACATCAAACGAATGTCAAACCACATCACAAATGTCAAACTACATAAAAAATGTCAAACTACATCAAAAATGTCAAACTACATCACAAATGTCAAACTACATCACAAATGTCAAACTACATCAAAAATGTCAAATTGCATCGGTGTTGTCGATTAATATCGGGCGGTGTTAAATTTCGTCCGGTGGTGTTGAAGTACATCGGAAATGTCATACTACAGCGAAGATGTCAAATAACATCGAGTGGTACTAAACTTCATCGGGTGGCGTCAAATATCATCGAGTAGTGCTGAATTACATAAAAAATATTTAAAATTACATCAGAAATGTCATACTACATCGGAGGTGTCAATTAACATCGAGTGGTATTAAATTTCATCGGATTGTGTCAAATATCAGCGAGTAGTGTTAAATTACATAAAAAATATCAAATTACACGCAGTCGTTGGGATAGACACGCATAGTTCCCCTTTCAAATTGCTCAGCTCTTGTATCCGTAGAGCATAAGACTATTCCACAAAGTACAATACATCAGACACGGTCAGCAATACATTTGGGTATCGATCAGGTGTTTACCTGCCCAACAACGGCTGGGAGAACGCGCAGAATCCTAAGATCACGCAAGAATATCAGCTCTGGGATCCGAGCATACAAAGATCGCTTGTTTAATCGGCTCAGTGGTCGACGTCGCCGGTCGAATGGCTGATGGTTTAATTTTAGGCTCAACTCGAGCAGGGCATGGAAATGTCCTCGGTCGGCATAATAAAATGTAAATGAAAAATGTAAAGCTGGTGTGTATTCATAGTCCACCCTACCCGAGAGGACCACCCCATGGGGCAATAACAATAGGTCACACGACCTAAACATACGTTTGAAGATGAGGCTGATAGGATGTCTAAAGACAGATTGGTTGTTTTTCGATTTTCGATGTTCGAAGCTGCTTTTTAGAAAGGTCGTAAGTTATCGAGCTAGAATCATCTTAACCTAACCAAAAGTCCTTTCGAGCTTCGGAACGTCCGGATATGTTAACGCGTGTTGAACAAAGATGTTAGTAATTCTATTCCTTCGTGTATACGAATGGACACAAGCTACGATGATCCCCTTCGCTTGCCCCGTACTCGGGAACTGCTCGCATCTTTGCGGAAGTATTCGAAACGCAACTTTTAGGAGCATTCGGACGTAGACGGTTTCATGCGAGTAGAAGCTTTATTTGTCCAAAGTCACACGTTATCCCTATGCGACGTGTTCTGTAGTAACAGCAGACTGTAAGGCATCTCCAGGCTTTTCGTAGTACAGCCTAGAATTCAGTTATCTCGGGGCTCATCCTCGCTATGTTTCTACATACTCTCTGGTCAGCGATTATTCGGCATATTTCTTCTCCGCCGCTTTCAGCGTAAACGTCGCGTCCGAGTAAAGGAGCTATGTGGCCTAGGCACTTTGCTGTTGCTGTCGTCGGTTCTGCCGCATATTCGGCCGTGCTTTCGTCGAAGCCCTATTCAGCACTTTGCTCGAACATGTTTGTCATTTACAAACTGCCTGGGAGAGAAGCATTCGGGGCAGTACGTTCAGGCACTGGCAACACACACACCCATCCGTTGCTGCAATACAGTACCCTGATTGCACATCAAAAATTTCGCTTCGAATTCATCGCCGGCATGAGTAGGCTCCTATTCTTTTTTTTTTCCTAAACTACGCTTTGTTATTTGTTAACACCCCTACGCGCGCCCTACTACACCTCGTTGCCAGTGCACAAGACATTCAATTCGTGTGGCGGCGTACCTGCACGGCAGGTACGACCCTCCATCCGTTTTCCTTTTCCAACGTCATGCGTATATACCCTTACGGGATGAAAAGCAAACGGGTTATACTGACGTCATTTCAAGCGCTGCCCTTACAGCGTTCGAACCTCCAGTGTTGTGTCAACTATCACCACCGTCAAACGATGCCGTAAGAAGACTCACGGGGGGCGTTCATCTAGGAAAACCTAGGTCGGCTAAGGAAAGTGTTCCTGTATTTCCGTTGCCGTATGCGCCACTGCAGCTCGCCCCGGTCGGCTTTTGCTGTTTCGTCTCAGTTCGGGAACTCGTATGGGCGTAATCCATTCAATGGTCTCTTCGCTATGAATCAACTCGACTTCCTGGCAAAGCAAAGGGACGTGATCCCCGCTGTGAGTCAAGGTGCTTTGCGTCTGCCCATTGATTGAAGTTGTCTATTCGTGATTCAGGATGTGCTGCCCGCAAGTCAGTAATTTTCGATTCCTCCGGTGAATATTGGGGTGAAGAAAAACTCCGCTCCGATTTTTACCAGGGAGGACGACAAAACCGAACCAAATAGAGGAAATTTCCCTACTCATGTAAGCGACCGATGGTGCAAGGATCGTCAGGTTTTTTTCAGACTTTTCCGTGGCTTGAGCCTCAGTCGTATCTGGCCTTCTCGTCGGTAACAGCTGTTCTCGCGCCTCTTCACCCCTTCACGCTTCACGATCTTCGTTTCATAAGACCGTTCTCGCTTGTATCGAATCTCGTTCACAAGACATTCCACGTTAACAAACTTCTCGTAGTTAGTGCAATCCTGATTTGCCGTTAAAGGACGGCAAGAATTGGATGAGAAGACGGAATTCACCGGTGTGCAATTCGCCTGCAGCGTAAGCAAGTTGCATGTGAGACTTGTTTAGAATGTGGGAATATACGTTTTCTATGTACAATTCTCGAATATACGTAGACACGTAGTCAAGCCAAGAACTTCGCAAGAACCCCGTATTGGCGATTCCGAGCTTTACGTTCCGAAAGATATTGATGTGAAAGCGCGTGAGATAAAGGCGAAGAGACGAAAGGGAGATGGTAAACATCGGCGTAAAAATAAACACGAATTAGAGATAAAGACAACAAAGACAACTTAATACGGTCGATGACTGTTTCAAGGATGCTGATCACTCACATAGAAAATAGAAAATGGCTGACATGACACTGATTTTACTGGTTCGGAACGGTTTCTTCCACGGATCGGAAAACTTGGATAAACGTCATCACAGCACTTTTTTCATCACACAGTTTTTCATTACCCGAGTTTCCGTAATACTTTCGTTGCTCTCTATTTAGGAACGCTTTAACACAATGGCAGTAACCAGATGTTTTACTCGGAACTGCACATAAAGAGAATCCCACCTAAAACCCACTACCGGTGCCCTCCACCATCAAGCTATCTTTATCGCCAAATTAACAATACATATAAGTGAGTCAACTGAAGAATAAGCAATTTTAATCAAATTTTAATTTTAAGCAAATTACAGAAGATTAGATGAGCTTGATAAAACGGGTAAGCGGACTGGTGAAGCAACGCGGTTGTATCGATTTAACTTGGTCAGTGAATACTCTAGCCATACCGAAATGGTGGTTGTATTGGCGGTGAGAAATGTTTGAGCTCGTGAGAGCTGAGTGAGGTGAGAAAGTTTTCCGAGTCCGCTCAAAAGTACTGCACTCATACGTATGTTTTGAATAAAATAAACAGAAGTGCCTATATGCATATTACGCGGATTTGTTGCAGAATAACACACTCATATACATACACACTATTTCACTAAACTCCATTAAGAACCATGTACTTGAGTTTTAAGCAAAAAGAAACAGAAAACGCATTCTTCGGGAATTTCATTTTTGTACTGCGATTATGTGAGTTACGGCTAGTAACTTTTTCTGAAGCCAGGAAATAAAGACGTACAGAAACAAACCGTTCTTAACTGGTGAAAAGTCCAAGTTTCTTAGATATCAGGCTTATTCGTTGTGTAAGACTTATTCATGCATGTAAGCTATGCACGAAGCGCATGGCTTATATGGTCTCTCGAGTGGACATTAGTTACCATACAGGTTTTTTATGTTACTTAACATTCCAGCATTCCCTTCCAGCATTCCATGCATGCTGGCATCCATTTCTTTTTCTCGTAATGGAGACATAAGTGTTAAAAATAAACTCTGTCTATCACTTTTGTCGCACTGACACTTTTGAAATACTTGAATTTTTTTTTTATCAAAATTCAATTAATATTCAAGAGCAACGAGAAGATCAAAGCGAAGAACGTATTATTTATTACCTACGTATTCCTATGTATATCATACAATTACCTACGTATATCATCCTACGTATATCAGATTTATTTAGGTTGTCATCTGATTTATTAAATCGTATTTTTTCGTAGTGAAAATATCACTTAAGACCAGTGAGGCTTTATACGAGTTACTTCGGCGCAACGTTTTTCGTTCGTCGAGATCTGAAGGAGAGTCTACAATTGCTATTAAACAGCGCACCTTTGAGGGTCATCAGTGGAAGTGCTTATCGGAACGAAGACACACATCGGACTACTGGTATGTAAATGAATGGTCTCCCACGGGTCTCTTAACACCCATCCGTTTCGGCGAGATGGCCACCGTTTTAGCAGTCTTCCAAGCACAGAACAACATACGGCCGTGTGGCCGTATCTCACAACACCACTATGATTTCTATTTCTGACTCTTCTCATTCACAGCATTTGTCTTGTCACGTCGTCACATTAAGACAGCGGGCCGAGCCCGGTAATGTCTACTGACCCGATGGGGGGGAAACGCCGTCTTAGACTGGCAAAAAGCAGCAGATGGTGGGGTCATGCCTGTCCTTTGTTTATCTTGTCATTAACTCGGTGGACGGACTGTGCAATTTTCATCTGTCGAATTATGCAAAGTCGACAGGTTATGAATGATCTACGGTTAAGATACAGGATGTCACGACGCTAACGTATCCACACCCTGATATGACCCGTCTACATCGTTCTGACTGCACCCGACCTGGACGAGGAATCCGTTGTTGCCTCCGCTAAGGTAATGGCCAACTCAGGTTCTCGGGTAACTTTCTCCGTTCGACACCATTTTGTTCATTCACTCACTAGACTAGGCTTTTCTGATCTCTGCAAATGTGACCAGGTGTAAAGTAACTTCCGTAGACGAAAAGTGGTCTGCAGCGTTCTCAGCTGACGACCATTGGATGGTGTTTTTAAGTATGGCATCCTCTATTCCTTACGCATCTGTCAGCGAAATGTTGCAACTCCATCTTCAGTAGACGTATGTGTCGACGTATGTCATAGTCATCGAGTGTACGCAGTTCCATCATTGTCGCATTCAAAACTATTAGGTTACCTTTATTCTTAATAGATGCCAATCCGTTCGGATTGTGCACCAAAATAATTTATGTTCACAGAATTGATGGACACAAAAGCTTCGTAAGTGAGATACAGCCACTCAGAACCTCATAGCGCTGGAGCTGTGCCGCCCGAGCCTGTCGAGGCATGTGTATGGTTACGAAAATTAAACACCTCACTAACTATTAACTCCTGCTACAAATTCTAATCGTATCATCCTAACCGACGCCAAGTGCGTCAATGAGCGTGGACATTAACCTCTTATTGAGCTTAAGGGTAAACGGAAGTGAAAAGTAAGTTCGCTTTAGCCATGGCGGCAGCATCACCAGAGCGCCGTGCCGGAACCGACCAAGCATGGATGAGCTGTTGATGGGAACTTGTAGCTAAGGCGAGAATGCCCAGAGAGACCTTTGCATTTGAATAAGGTAATTCAATAGGAACGTTCTATTGTTAGAATGCAATAAGAGACGAAAAACTTCAGCCTTATCGGTGACCTGCGACCCAAGGGTTCTATAATGTGGAAGCATTCATTGATTTCCAGGGAAACAAAGTTACACACTCAGCGAACCGGAAAGAAGATATGCCTCCATTGGACGTGTCAGTGGCACGACCTTCGGAACTTTTACGTTGACGTGTTGCTTCAATGAGAAGGAAGGAAGGAGCGCCAGTGATAGAAGATATTGGCAGTTCTGGCTTGTTGGCTACATGACGCTAAAACTGTAAGAGACGAGAATACCGTTGCGCATAGACAGGTTCATGGTATTTCCTCGTTTGGTTAGGTTCAACGCGAAATAGCTGCTTCTGATCGTCTGACAATACGGTGACACGGGTGGCCAGCTGGCATAGGCTTTCTGGTTAACTCAACAACAAAACGAAATTGCTTTCAGTCGTTGACCATTATGCATTCGTTCTGCTCCACCCAAAAGTGACCCCCTTCAGACGAGAAAAGAGGTTTACAAGCTTTTTTCACATAGCTAGGGAAGAGATAGGAATAAATTTCGGAGCTAATTCATTCAGGTTCGCGGTCAGGAGAGTCCGAAAATAATTTGTAGCGTAATAAATTGTCTGATTATAAATACCTAATCTTAGACGAACGCTTTTCCATTTGTGTGTGGGGAAAACGTTGAGGAAAACATTTTTCCATTTCTTTCCACTTTTTGCGTTCATTTTGGTCAACTTGAGCAACGATAGGTTTCCGACAAAGCCATCAAGACGACATACATGGGTGAAGTATTTCGGTTTCACCATCAAATGTTTTGGTCGACCGAACATGCAGAAGCAATTATTGTATTAATACCACATCATCAAAGTTACTATATCGTTTGTATGCACATCTCGGATAGTACCGATCTCGAATTTATCTGCCGCGTCATGAATCCCTGACAATAAGTAGCGCCAGATAACACAGACAAAATGTGCATTATTTACAGCACTAAAAAGGCCACTCACAGGAGCCTCCTTGGATTCCTACTTGCTGATGTCGTTGTCTTCGGCATTCACGAGAAGGCTCAAGTATCTTTAGCGGTGCCATCGGGATTCTCGAACCAGCAACGTTCACGAAAGCAACCGCTTGTCGACGCTGCAGCTCATTGCGAACCAAACGGGAGCGCAAATTGTCCGCAATCGAGATAACACACAAATTTTGCAGACGGAAGAATTTTGCTACTAAATTTTGTTAAAACATTAAAATAACAATGCCATGGGTGTTGTGAGAAAACTGCTATTTCGTTTCGCTATGTCTCGCTATAGATGCTGTTCTGACCGGACAGTTAAGATGCCGTAATAAGACGCCAAGCTTTACCCACCAGTCGTACGCGTTCAGTGATATGAGGATGAGAAAATCTAACGCGACGATTTCGCTATTTAGTATCACGAGTATCACAATATTGCCCCGTTTGCTGTAAGTGCAAATAATTTTTCGCGCAGTTTCTGGACAATTGAGCTAAACATTTCCAGAACAGTTCATTTTAGTATTACGGGTTAACGCCCGTGCGAGCATGTCCAGCAGTGGGCGGGCCTCCACAGGCTGTACAATACGCCGCGCGTCAATTATTCGCTGCGCGTGCCTTCTGCCTAACCTTATAAAAGTAATTACGCGTGAGCCTTAATTCGAGCGGGGCGTTTGCATCATCGTCCTATCATAACTGCGCCCTCTTCTAATTTCTCAGCGATAGCTACAAAATCTTCATAAAATTACCGCCGTTGAGTAATGTATTGCCCGTAACTCCTGGTTCTGTTCGTTAGGAAAAAGCGTTTTTATTTGTAAAGACTTTCATTCGTGAGTTGTAGCGAAAGCGAGCCGCGCCGATACAAAACACTGAAGAAATGTTTTGTAGCGATAGCTCGACCTACTTCTAGGAATACTCGATCAGATGACGGTAGAACGGTCGCAACGAAAATCGGGTTCAAAAAGAACGAAGACCGTCTTAAAAAGCATTCCACATTGTTATTCCTGTCGATGCCAGGTCAAGATCTGCAGCATATTAGTAATAATGATAATATTCATTATTACACCATTTTTCCTTGATTCATCTAGTAGTGTTTGTAGATTTAGGAAAAACGTTAGCAAAAACAACGGATTCTACGCAAATATTCTGGCTGAAATTGGAAATTTTGCAGTCCAAGGATATCAGTCTTGCCATGTTTACACACACGCTAGCCACATTTGCAGATTTTATGGGGACACAGGGACAACCCAGTTCTGCCTATTGTAACTGGCCCAGAGCGGTCCAAAGCGATTGGTACCTACGGACGCAGCGAACAATCGATTCTCAACAAAGCTTGTGGGTGACGCACTGTGAACTGGGTTGCATTGCGCGAACTGTCGCTAGAGTAGGGAACGTGGTCAGCGAATTTACACTTGCGCGTTAACAACAGCTGCATGTTGATAGACCCTGGAAACCGCGCCTCTGCAACGAGATCCGGGCGAGCCGAAACTCGAATACCAGAACGGCACCTCAATAGTTTTGAAAACCACAAAGCCTAAAAAAGATTATTATTATGACTGTAATCGTCACAATTTAGTCACGTTTGAACGCATACTCATCTTGAAAAAATTGTCATACTCACTAGAAATTGTGATTTTTGTATTTGTAAATTGACGATCATTTTTCTTTCGGTTTATATAACTTTACGAAATATGCAAATGGAGTGTTACCTTTTGGTAATTTAGACCCCATCGAATTTTTATTTAGGAGTCCGCTCTGCAAAAAGTGAATATTGGACGTTGGCTGAGGGTCAGCTTTGAAGACCCAATGGCCCCATCGGTCCCTCTCCCCCAACCGATAAACTTCAGCTGCCTAATTTAAACCTACTCGTAAGGGAAACGAGTCGGAGAAGCTGATCTCGACGTTTCGATAAAATTATCTTTGAGGCCTCTCAGTCTAAACTACTGTAGGACATACCACTCTTAACACATTTCTTGCCAACGGCTTTGCCCGTAGGCGAAGTCGAAAGTAGCATTCAGACACTGTCCCGAAGACCTATGCGACACTCGAACAGCATCGCCACAAGACGGCGTTTGCCACACTTTGCGGACAAAATTAAGTGCGGTAGACGTCCCTCTAAGTCTTATCTATCCATTCTGCCCACTCGAAGCCACTTGGACCATACGCCGGCTCAAAGGAAGTTCGCGGTTCAGCTTAAATGTCTGTGGTTAATATGCTAGATGCAGGCCCCGAGAACAAACTAGGACGTCTACGACCACCGTTAACTGATTGTGGTTCTGTCGGCGGATAAAAAGTGCCAAGTGAGCCGACGGTCCTCTCAATATAAAACTGAGTGGCTCGTGACTAATGCGATCGACGGATGGTAGGCAGGCCTGAATACCGCCGTCACCCTCATGGGCGTAACTCACGTAGGATGTTCCGCCTCTCCGCTAAGACTCGACGTGGTCGACACGGCTGCAACCTCACCATCCGCCATCGTTGCCCTAATTATCTCTCGTTGGCCTGGCTGACCCTCGTGCTAGCGGTCGCCGACGAGGATAGAGCGTGAGTGTATTTGACGTCTGGAAGTGAACTACCACGATGTGTAGTCATGTGACTTTTGCGCTTTTTCAGAAGAATACTCGTGGTGCTCTTCTGAAATAGGTCTACGATGTCTGCGGACCTAGCCCCTATCTAGAACGTAGAGCTATTTTGTTGGCATACAATACCTACGCGGCATTTCGAGCTGGAACGTTTTCTACGGCGTGACTGGCGACTTTTTGAAAAAATGGGAAGCTAAGCAGAGGCATACATTTTGTACGCCTACGATGTACGGGAGAGACAACGTCGTTTGCTGGTACTTATCCGAACTACACGGTCCAACATTCGCCCATACGTATTTTTTCCGAACCGGTCCGTGTGCGGGCCATACTATAAAGGACATCTGTGGCCGACACGCCTAAATACATGTTTGCTCTGCACATCTACTCATTGAACCATTTCAATCCCACCTGTTTGGACAACTGATGAACTATTAATTCGTATGGTATGGAACTGGCTGGTAAGAGATCCAAGGCAGTCACGCTTGTTGTAATAAACTGAATAGCAACAATTATATTACGCTATTATGTTTTGTATATAGCTCTCCGATACTCACCTCAGGTCAAACTCGGTCACTCGGTGCACCCGCGTACGCCTTGTGACCGCAGAAGGCGCATAGATACACGGATTCGGTCTGCGCCGCTGTACATTAACATTGATGGCGTCCATCTTAAGAAAGTAATGTGAAAAGCGGCACCGTGGCCGTCAAATCAGTCCTGAAAATATCAGATTTTCACCTCAACGGGCCGCGATATTTTATCGTGGGCAGCCCATTTTTCCAGTTTCGATTGTCGCATTGAGTTTAATTACAAGTGCTTTCATGTAGACTCCTATTCACAAATTAGGGTACTATTACGCTGTTTTGTTGTCGGCAAAATTTGAGTGAAAACTCGTCGGCCAAAGAAAAAATCGGGTTTGAATTTTCTGTCGATAGCATTGACGGATTAGACAAAAAAAAAACTGGCAACATATTCACAATTAACCACAATTGTGATATTTCACTATGAATACTAATTCCCCAAATGTTACATTTGTTGTTTATGATTAGTTCCGGCACCGTTATATGACGCCACACCTCCCTCCAAGCAGCAACAATATCGTGGAGATAACAAGGTTACGGCGACTATCATCTCGTTATAGTGAAAGCTCGGCTAGGAAGCTAAGGAACCTCACATCGGAGGGTAGACGGCAAAAGGCTCGATAATGAGTCGTAACGGAAGTAGTTCGAGTGGTGAGGCGAGAGATGATCATTCGTTTTTGTACATGAAACCCGTAACGCGGACGTACGAGGGTCCACTGCGTGGGGGCGGGACCCCCTACGCGCGGCGTAGGCGCCTTAATAGAGCCCCATCTACCATATCGGTGAGTGAGCAACAGGACCTTCACTCATTCGTTGACAGCAGCACCGAATTTATCGGCCATTCACCATTCAAGATGCAGACTAAAAAGAGAAACTTCGCCTCGCGCGCTGCCGGAGTCGCTCGCAGTGCAGGACTACGAGGCGGGAAAGCCAGGAGCGGATCGAAGACTTCCAGAAACGCGTCTCTTCACTCCAATAGAGGCACACCGAAGTCCAAATCGGGCAGAAGTACCCCCAGGACAAGCAGAAAAGCTTCCTCCCCGTCCGTAAAGAGCTCGCCTGAGGCGCGGCCAATGCCTTCTCCTAGCAAAGAGAAGACCCCTGGTTCCTCGCCAGACAAAAAGAAGATTAAAAACCATAGCTGAGGCCCTGGGACTACCAAGCGAGCAAGTTCTAAATTTCCGATGTTCTAAATTTCGACTAGTTCGGATGATCGAAAATAAAGCGACTTAGTTGTCAACTACTGCCCCGCCCCCATGTAGTTAGTACCCCCGCTCGAATGTACGTACTGCCCGCGCGCCCCTGCTTGCTTCCACAGTGCGACTGTAGTACACGCAGGGCACGCGCGCGTTGCCGCACTCCTCATGTACTGGGGCAGGGCAGTGTTGGCCGCACGTATCGGCGCCGCGCCCGGCCAGTGTTGGCCGCACGTATCGGCGCCGCGCC